>OMNV01002651.1:11558-31102 GCA_900303265.1 Brotula barbata
TTTACCCGCCCCCCCACTACAAGGACTACATGGACACATACTGGTCACATGGGGGCACATGTGTATTGATGTGTGGGTGAGCCAAATTGAAGAGAGATAGATTCTTTCTTTATTAATATCTCATAATACAATTACAGCCTTAGTCATTTGGCACCTCTTTAATAATTTAACATATTTTAATAAATTGCTTTAATTGAGTGGAGGGACGCCAAATGGCATGACAACAAAATGTCATGCCATGACACACTTTTCTCCTGCCACCCAGGGAGCGTGGCTCAGTATCATCTGCACAGAGAGACTCTTGTCTGCAGAATATTGATAAGAAGTTGGCAGTGGCCTATACACACCCTCGGCATGAACTTAAAGCCTTCCCTGCCATTAACAACCACTCAGAAAGACAAATTAATAGGACAGGAAACACTGAAAGAGAAAGGAGACAGGACTCACTCTGACGACGTAATTAAATCTCCTGGTGTCCTTGATGGCACTGCAGAAATCTAAACGGTTGAAGGCCTCTCCCAGCGTACAATATCCGTGGCGCTGAAAGAATTTAATTATTGGGGTATTAGAATGTGATCCTCAGCGAGAGTATAGAGTTTTCTCAGTGTGTTTACATTAGCAATGAAGATATGAAAAGTTGATGTGAAATTAAATGAGGGCGGGTTGTTTGTTACCTCTTTGGTGCTTCCTTTATGAACATAAATCCATTTCTCCCGGTGGAAATCTGCCAAAGGAGAATGTTTAGATTAGCGGCCCCTCTTCATTAAGCAGCTTAGAATTTGCTCAATGTATGCAGAGGCACACTTAATAATAAGCTACAATGTCAGAGTCAGTACAGTCAATTTAAGTAAAATTCATGATGTCAAATGTTAGAAAATTATTCATAAACATTATTATCGGGAACTGCTGCCTCATGAATGTTACATAACTGACTCACAGGCCTCTCATCAGAATAATTGTAGTCCTCCAGGCCTAACTTTGGATAGATTCAAAGCCACACACACACATAAAATAACAAAAAACACCCTCCATATTTATAATATTCAGACTCACAGGGGACCTTGGTGTTGTTGTTCATGAGGTCCTTTTTCCTCTTTTTGACAGCCATGTCATAGCTCAGAGAAAAGAGCAGGTTCTCTTTGTTAAAACACTCTTCCTCCTCTTCTGCTTTGCGATAACTGAGAAGACAAAGACACTCAGGCTTCAGCTTCTTTGTGACATTAGCGTTTAGTAAACAACCAGGTGTGTGGGGGAGCGGGGTGGGGGTTGTCTTTGTGGAAAGTGGACAGACTCAGCAGACATGCGTTAATCCCGTCACTTATTGTCCGGTTATTAATAGCTCAGTGATTAGCCTGAAATGGAGCAGTGCCCCAGAAAAACAAAGACGCGACCAACGAACGGAAACAAAGGCTTCACAGCTGCTGGAACTTGAGACAAATAAACAAACAAAGTGTGTAAAATGTGCACAAAACGTTGTGTCTTTTCGTGAGTTGTCGCATAACCAACCTCTTCACCACGGACACATTGTTGTTTTTGTCGTCTGTTGTCGTCTTCTTCCACCCTTCCTCGGTTTTAACCCAACTCTGGCCCGGTGACCTCCAGTCCTGTCCGAGAAAAGGCATTTCGACTTGATGGCGTTGATAAAATAAAACTTCAAATATTCCCCGTTTGACTTTTGTTTCCCTTCTGCCCTGTCTTTTGTGTTCTACTGTTGTTGTGGCGCAGCTCTTCTTATATCCTCCAGCTCTCACAACCCGGAAACACTTGAGCCCCGCCTACTTTGGAAACTTCGCCGCAGCACGTGGCTTTGTTTATCATCCCAGGCGTTGCTAAATCTCAGGAAAAATCGACCAAGTTTTCCGTGTCAGGATCTAAATCGGTACAAGGAAGACCAGGCAAGTTCCCTATCGATCGATTTTAGTACGAATCACGTAAGGAGTGCGTTTTCACACGTTACGTTCGTGGCGTGTGGGAGAATTATGTAACCGTCCCTGCTGTGACGGGGTTCAGTCGGGAGGAATGGTCCTAATCCATACCCCTGTGCATTCCCACGTGCGAGCGTGCAACGAAGCCAGCCACATTCTCATTTTCCTAGTCAACCTTGACTAGATCCCTGATGTTCCCCAAATCGCTATCGCAAAAGAGTGCGACAAATTAGAATAGTGGTCCCTGTTGTTCAGGAAGCTTTAAACGAAGCTCATCCTTTATTACTGTTAATATAAGGGAAGAAACATTACTGCAGTCCCCTGATTCTTAGTCACTCCTGCCATTATAAATAGACTGAGCTGTCCTTAAGATTCCTCCAGTGCATTGTGTGGCATTGTGGATTGTGTGAGTGTGTGTTTGCCCGCGAAGGAGGTTTAACTTTATATTTCCATTTTCCCATCCTAATAGCAGCACTGGTCAGAGACTTGATGGGGTGTTTTGTTTATTCTGGCTTGTGCAACCAAAGATAAAAATGTAACTATGTCTGCCGCGGCCACTGGGTCAGGTCTTATCTGCCCAGATAAACACATGACATAGCCTGTGTGTGGGAAGGTAGTCGAGTTTAAAGGTCCTGTTTGTTTATGACGGTGAATGGCTTTTTCGTGGCAATTAACCTTTTGCTTGCGCTTGATAACAGTACATACACTTGTTGAAAGATCTTGGGATCAATGATGTGTGTATTGGCTATGGTGTCAAAATACAATGGGACAGGAAGGAAGTAGAATAGTCTCTGACATGAGAAACATCCCTTTTCTGATTACTGATTGTGGAAGCGAAGGACTCACTTCCTGATAGCCCTGCAGCGTGAGGAACGTTTATGTCCCGCGGTGATGTGTGTTTAGTCTCTGTAAAAAGCTGAAGTGCTGACCGCACATATCTGTATGTGTGTATGTGTGTGTGTTAGGAAGAAGAGTAGGTGTTCTCATAGTTCATGACACATTATACACTCTGCAAACATGTCAACAACAGCAACCTGCTGCAAACCCCTGCAATCAGTGTGCACTTCCGAGAAGCAGCAGAGTGCTATTCCTCACATTCTCATTGTGCATGTTGTGCTTGGCTCTGATTACTGATGGCGAAACGTTTGTCAGTAGTACTGGACAACTGATTCATGAAGGGGTCAGCTCTCTTTTACAATATTTATGCAAAGGCACAAGTGTTTTTGTGATACAGATGACCACTCACCCAAAGTGTTTCAGCCGTATTGCCTTCTCGGTGTGATGGAAATCTTGAATTCACACGTGCTAATTGTGCACTGCCAATGTAGGTCTTATGTCCTCAGAGCTTTGAGAACAGATGCATCATCTTTCAGGTTTTAAAGGCGTTTGACCTTTTGCATATATCTGAGCACAACACCCCGTATGTTAAAAACTGTCAACAAGACATCGCTAAGAACAACTTATGTTGCAACTCTACACCTTTTTCACGTTGGCATTTTGACTTGTCATAACAGGAAAACACAGGTGTCACTGATGTCTTATGAAGTATTTTCACTTATTCCGTCTGAGAAGTCTTATTCCTAAGGGTGCGTCTGAAAAAAAAAATCAGCTATTTGGAATCTGTCAACAAGATCTCCAAGCCCCAAATTTTCTGACCAGACGTCATCACTAAAAATGTGTTGTAAAATGGAAATGCACACAGTAAAAGTGTATAATGTTCTGATTCCGTGGAGTCTATTTCTAGAGGAGGCCAAATATAAAGAAGACATGGAAAGTCCCAGCAAATGCTGCTTGACGTGGTGACTGAGTCAGAGGGATGCTAGGAGTCATGTCAAGTTTATTTGTAAAGGCTAGTATCACATAAGACGCCTGAAAGGGCCTCACAAGCCCACACAACAACCGATTGCCAAACCAGCCCAAACCCTTCTGGAAGACAAGGGAAAACTCCCCATAAAACTTAACATAACATAACATAACAAACAGCAATTCTCTTCAGGCAGCCAAATGCGCAATGAGAGCTGTAGATGGGGGAAAATAAATCAAAAAGAAGACGTGTAATAATAAGAGGACATTTGTCTACAGCCAAGTGCTTTGGTCAAGGGCTATTGCAGGAGAAATTAACCTAACACAGATGTTTTTGTGGGTGGAGAAAATAGATCACCTGGAGGAAACCTAAGCAGGTACAAGGAGTGGATGCAAACTTCACACAGAAAGGACCAGGGTTGGCACAGGTCTCAAACCCACGTCCTTGTTCCTATGAGGCAACACTGCTAACTACTGCTCCACCGTACCCAATATACAACACTGCAGTCTTGATTCATTAGTAACTGGATGCTACTAAATAAGTGGATTACAATCCTTGAATGAGTCTCGCTCTCTCTCTCCCTTGCACCCCTGTCCATCATTCCTGTTTTTGTTGTGATGTTGTGAACAGACGTGACAGCTGGTCAGTCCTATATGACCCCCATAATCACAAAAATGAACACACACTCATACACACACACACACACACACACACACGCACGCACGCACGCCCTACACATGCACACACACAGTCTCTCACACATATACACCTGTTGCTGTTCCTCCTGGTTGAGTTTCATCACTCTCAGATTCTCTGTTGTGAAATCCTGGTCATGAGTTGCTCTCTCCTCTCACATCTGCCAGCCGGCACAGCAACCCACAGGGCCATATTCCTCACGTGGTGAAACATTTGCCCTCTTGTTTGTTTCTGAAAATAACAGCAGATCATCTATACTTTTTTTCCGATCTCGCCCACTCCACCCACTGTCCCCTGTCCTCCATTCGCTGACAGCAGGAAGCTGAAACAACCCAGAGACGTTATGAATCCAAGGAAATGCACATGTATCTAGGGTAATACCTTCTGGACACGTCATGTTTACTTCCTGTTCTAGCTGACATTGGTCTCTAAGAGTCATTGTTTAGTTAAAGGAAGTATTTAGGTCAACTGTCGCTGGATGTTGTTTTGCGCTTTAGAGCGATTAGAATAATCAGCGTCTCTTCTGATAACGTCTCTCATTTTCAAAGAAATCTCACATTTTCACATCCAAGCCTAATTTTCCAAAGAATTCCAAAATGTCATTATTGTATTGTAATTATACGGACATCTACAAGTGTAGTGCTGGCTGGTTTGCCAATGAGATTGTCCTTTTGCCAAGTCCAACTGGTGGTAGCATATGCGCTTGGGAAACACATGAGCTATGAAGATGCCTGATTTGAGTCACGCTCTCTGCACTGTTTCGGTATGTTGTGGGACGCTATCTTGTGACCATGCAGGCAGAACGTTTGACACCTACTGGCCTTTGTTAAAATTATGAAAAGCCCCTACATAAACAGACGTCTGTGGTCATTTGTTGGTCTGGTTCCAACTTTACTTCTGATGCAGTAGCGAAACACGTGTTTCAAGCTGTTACAATTCAGGCTATAATTTGTCAAACGACACCCCTCTATATATTGTCCAATGTGTCTACTTATGTGTGAACATCCTTGGAATCTGTCTGGACATGTTCTAGTTCTGGACAGAGTGTAGGTGGGATCAAATAGATAGTAGAGACACACATGCTGCTCAGATTGCATTTAGTGTCAATTGGTTGAGCACTGTTAACCTGTGTTGTATATAGTGTTTTTGTACCTCATTCAGTGTTTAAACTGACAGATCACAAGCCACACGTGAGAAAAATTTTACTTCATTATTTTATTTTTTATTAAGGTAGAAGCAACAGTACAAAATGTAAAAGGTATTTCAAAAAAATCAACAAACATAATTTGTTGCATAGTCCAACATAATGTAAGATAGCCACACTGGCTCCATTCAACAAAGCCTTCATTGATACAAATTCAACATTCAAATCAAATTATTAGGTGGAAAATTATCATGCACGAATGACACTTGTATTCAGGTTGTTTTTTATGTCTTTTTACTGCATTTAATAATTGGAATCGTACAAGGCAAAAAAGGGGGAAAAGGAATGTTTTTTTGTAAATGTCAAAAGTTCCAAAGTAACAGGAAATGAATCATGCTGGCACGCACTCAGCTTTTTAAAACTGGCAACGAGCAACGACTTCAACAGACATGTCTATTATCAGCCACTTTTTGCAAGTTAAGATTTTATGACAACATAAGAGTATTATGTTACTTATGAGCAAATGATGTCATGGCTGTAAATATGTATCATACAAAATGATGCAAATGAAAAGAAATGTGTTCGTGAATTAAACAGTCTGAAATTGATTTGTCGACACTAATTCAATCATTTTTGCAGTGAAGCAATAAGGCATTCTAATATTTATTAGAAACTAGAAAAGTTCATACCGGTAACTAACAGCTGTACATAGTTTTGACTTTGACTCGACCAAACAGTACAGGATTTAAACATGACAAGTGAAATCTTGTGATTTAGAGCTGCCTGAAAATAGCAGTGCCATCCATCATGCGGGCAGACAGGTTAAAAATGGGCTGTGCAGCAGGATAACTTGTTTTTACTGATATGTCTCATATCATCTTGAATAGCACTTGATTATATCAGGGACTTGAAAACAGAGCCATCACTCACATGGGAATAATGTGAATCTGATAGATATCATTTTATTACTAATTCTTCTGCATATAATATTTTATGACAAAATGTTGAATGTTTTCAATCACTACTTTTTGAATGAGGTTCATAAGTTCATAATAATATGAACGAACAAATGCTCGATAAGCGGAGTCACACGATTGTCTTGTCCAGTTGAATGAAGCTACTCTTCCGGCTACCTGAAATGTCAATCAGCCATAATCTTGCCAGTATGTGAGACACAAGTGAACGTCAGAGAGCCATGGTCAAACAGTTTGTAAGGCAGTGTCCCCTTCGATGTCCAAGTGTCTGTCTGTGGGTCATAGCATTCAAAATTGTCGGAGTCCTCAATGACATCATGACCGTTGATGTAACGTCCACCAGTGACATAAAGTTTGTTATTGAGCACAGTGGCTGAATGGTGCATCTTCCTGTCCTTTAGGTTGGCACACTTAATGAAACGGTTGGCCTTGGTGTCATAGGCAATCATCCTTCTGGTGTATCCTGTGATAGGGGAGGAACAGAGGAAGATGAGAGGGGGCCTCATGTAGCTAAAACAGCTGTGTGACGTGACAAACAGAAGTTACATCAATAATAAGCTAATATTATTGGCTTAGGGGAAAGTAGATCCCTCAGTCATGTTATGATGCTATGTGCAACATTTTAAAGCTATAAAAATTTATATCTCACTTCTCATACTCTCCATTTACATGTCAAACATAGCAACAACCTTTGGACTCAATCCAAAATGCAGTGACACTGACTTCCTACTTTCAAATAAATACAAAAAATACCATTAAGCTTTTCCATTAAATATCCCAATCATGCAGCTTATTAGGTTGTACTATAATGTATATTCCAACATTAGAATTAGTCATTTTACTGTAACTACCTCCAATAATGTAGATTTTCTCATCAATCACGGCAGCGGGAGCAGACACATTCTTCACTGTTCTGTTTTCCAGCGTGGACCACATGTTCCTGGAAATGTGATACACCTACAGACAGGAGGTTGCATCAGTGCCTGAATACATGTATGTTGATTGACGGATGAATGAAACCTAAGAGGTACAATTGCATTTTACTTGTATTATTCTGACTGGTTTCTGCATGGCGTCCTCTCCGCCGAACATGTAGATCCTCTGGTTGGTGGCAGCCACCGCCGGGTGCAGCACAGCCTCAGGCATGCACGCCATGGACTCCCATTGGTTGAACATGCTGTTGTACCTGACAGCATTAATGAGACACGTATTGTTAGCTCGCACAGTATGTTTCGCAGTACGATCAAGGCTCTTGTGAACCCATTTTCCAGAAGTGGGATGTTACAGCTCACCTCTCCACAGTGTCACACACACGTCTGTCAGGACCTAGGCCACCTAGGACAAAGATGAAGTGTAGGTAGGAGACACTCTGGTGGGCAAAGCGTGGCTCCAGCATGGGCTCTGCTGTCCTCCACTGGTTGGTCTTGAGGGAGAGAGTGTAGACAGTCGTGCTGACTTGGCTGTTATTTGTGTTCGTGCTCAGGCCTCCAAGAACGTAAAGGACACTGTGCAGGCAGACGTAGGAAGCCTTGTACAGACGTATTGGCAGCTTGGCTAGCCGCCGCCATTTCAGAGTCTTGTCGTCAAAGAGTAGGGCCTCTCTTGAGGTCTGTTCATTGTTCTTCCTCCCTCCTACTACCACCAAGGTTTCGTGGTAGGTGTACCGTCTAGGTGCCGCCCAGAGAGTCTTGAAGTCCAGCGTTGTGTCTCCCATGCATTTAGTGCTGACGGCAAACATGAGGCGGCGAACAGACTCAACGAGCTCAGTGCAGAGGGTGGAGGACTGGATCAGAGGGTCATTGGCAATGAACTGGAAGAGGTACGTTGGGTGGATGTAGCGGAGACGGACTTTCTTAAAAAGGTCACTGATGGCACCCCGTCTGGATAAAGGATCGTGGTGGATCCAAGCAACGAGGGTCTCGAAAACCTGCTCTTCGTCTGCGCAAAGGCTGTCATCCTCCAAGTATCCCATGAGTTCTGGTAAGGAGAGCTCGCAGAGATCCTCCGATGCTGACACATCGGAGAAGCTCTTCATGGCCATCTCCTTTGCCTTGTCTCTCAAACTGTTACAATTCATAATTTCAGAGAGTCGAATCATGCTCAAACAGTTATCGGGGCTCAGTTGCTCCTGAAGGAAGCTTGAGCAGGCCTCAAAAAGGCGACCGTACTGCAACATGGACGCTGCCTGCATCAGAGGCAGCACGATGTCCATGCTGATATTAATGAGTCCAGTGTAAACATAGTCAATGATACTGCTCAGAATGGTTGATGTCACGCCCTTAAGGTAGATCTTGGTTTGTTGCGATTCCCTGAAGTTGTTGCAGAACATGGCTCTGAAATAAGGACTGCTGGACACCAGGACGTTACGGTGGCACCAGACCTCCGTGTCACCGGAACACAATAACACATCAGTCAAGACGTTCTCCTGCCTTAGTCTGTTGAGGTGAAGGAGCAGGTCAGAGGAATGTTCTTTGTCTTTGTAATGGAATATCTCAACCGGTGGATGGTCCATGCTAAAAAAGAGAGAGTTGGTGTCTTTTAAAATGAAACACTGAATTTTTTAAAGTTTATTTTGTTGTTGTTTCAATACTCCATTAGCTACATAACCAACAGCACATACCTGAGCCAACGTATTAATGAAATATTATTGGCAGTAACATACATTATCTACTGCAAGGACAGGTAAGAATACAATACAGTGAATACAAAGGAGCTTAGCTATAAAATGATTTTGAGAGACAGGATAAGCGTTGTAGAAAAAGGAGTGGGTGGATAGGGGATTCAGGCAATTTTCACTACAAGGTCTTATCCTGATTCATGAAAGGCCTGATTCATAAAACTTATATATATAAAAATTGGATTCAACATCCAAATGAACTTGGCCATGGAAATAGAACATTCACTGCCTGAGTGAACAAAATACAAAAATGTACCATTGGTTATAATAATAATAATAATATCATTGTATCATCATCTTCATAATTATATTAATGATAGTAAAACATGTAATTTATTTGTATTGCGATTCTCAAATTGAAGGCCACTTTTTAATTTGTTGTCCATATCTGATGCCCACTTAAAGGCAGGCTAGATTCAGGGCAGAGGAAGCTTCCAGAATCATTTATCTCAGTCTCAAGTTGCAGGAAGATCAACTCAACATTATCCGACTTGACTGTCAACACGTTTCCGTTACTGTTGAACAAATCATTGATCACTGAAACGTGTGTGCCTGGTTCACCTCTGCACTTAGATAAGGCATGAATGGGGCCCACGTCTGTCTGATCTCTGTGGAAACTCTTTGTCTTCTCAGTGCCAAAGTGGATCATTGCAGAAACACCTGCACAGCTATTTCTGTAGGCAGTGTGTCACGGTCATGGGATCAGAAGTGCTGTTGTGTGCTGTTTATGTGGTTCTTCAAAACTTTTTTTTTCCTTTTGGCTTTCAAAATTTATAGATTGAATGGCCTTAAAAAGCATGATTTTCCGTTTATGAAAGGCATTTAATGTTACAAAAAACACCCAAATTTAATTCATTATTACATTGCCAAACAACGCAAAAGATGGTGCACATGCTAAAGCAAGCACAAAAGAAGGGTAAGCTGATGTTTGATCAATAGATGCAAGCAAGAGTTCATAAGCAGCATCGATGGCCCTTGCATGAAACCTGACTGAGCTGCCTCGTCTCTTACCTTGTCGTCTTCTCTCTTTTGGTTTTCTGGGGGTCCTATTTTGTATTCAAAGCAAAATATCAGGAGAAAATAGGATGTCTTGACATTGTCCTGAACTTTTCCTCTTGTCTATGGTGTTGATGCTGTCTGGCTGTGTGTTCCAAAGGGATCTGTCTCTTTGTAGGAGTGTGCTGTGCTCTGTTTGTTGTTATGGACTCTTTCCACGAGGCCTCTGTGTACATTCTTGCCCCTAAAAATAGGCCTCTCTTTGGCAAGACCGCTGTGGACTCACACGTGACACAAGCGTGTTTTCCTAGAGTCTGTCTGACTCTATCGCCTCATCTCTTTCATCTCTCCTTTTCCTCTTTCTCTTTGTTCATATACTCTCTCCAGTTTACTGTTATGGTCTACTCTCTAACTCGCATTCTTATGCAGTCCCAGTCTCTGCTGTATCTGCCACATCATGCAACGTGCTCACAGCAGTCAAAACAGCTCTGATACTTGATAACTCTCACTTGGTTGGCTGCTCCCATTGCTGGCTTCCTAGAAAACGTGGATCAAAAAAAACAGGATCATGTTACAGCAGACGCATCGTGAACGTAGAAATCAGCCGGTCTGCACATGAGGCCATTGAACAACTGATTGTGAAACATGTAAATATTGACCTTACATTGCATTATGTAATACATTATGTATGTTACATTATGGATAGTTTGAATGACGTCAATAGATGGATCCATTAGATGGCTGAGAGGCAGAATTCATCATCTATATAATGGCAAACAAACAGCCGCTCGTCTCTAAACCTGTTCTCTAAATTAGACGTTGCTTGTTCAGCTCATATACATCTTATTTGTTTATGTGCTTCTCGGAACAGATGAAGCTTTTCATTTACTCCCCTTTTTCCATGGGAGTTTTTTCCTTGCACAAAAGCACAACAACTGTGATGCGTTTGATTCTTAACTGTTGCAAACACAGGTGCGTTACATCTTTGCTGACATCATGCTTTGTTGAAAGTCCTTGGAAATGTCAGGCTTGAGTGGCCGCAGACCACAAAAATTAAGACGCTAGACAACATCAGAGGCAACATAAGAGTCCCGCAAATTATCCAACGACATGAATCAAGGAAGGTTGGAAACATGGAGAGCACACGGAGGCCTCAGAACACGTGAAACCAATGAACCAGTACAGCTTTAAGTGGCAAGCACTCAAAGTCAAACAGCACCATCTAGTGGCTGTCTGTAGACAACTGGGTAAAAATTAATCTTTTTTTCCCATTAATTAACTCATTCTGCATTCTGACATTTCAGTGTTTTATCAATGATTTTGATTTTTCAAAAAATCCGATTTGACTTTGATTGGTTTTTTGGGTTCGCAATTTCGAGATAGTGTTAGATGTGAAATTCAAATGTCACATTTTGATATTGCTTTTTACTGAAAATAAGATAACAAGAGCCAGTACAGATCTGCTTAATGAAGGACAAAGCTTAAGTGAAGTTGCTGTTTGTCCAGATGGTGTCATTTTATAACTCACACATTCATATTCAAAGTGGCTGTGAGTGTGTCCTCAAAAGTTACGCACATTCCCTGCTATCTTTGTTCCTTCACCTTGACTAAAAGGACTCATTAATTTGTGCCTCAGGCAGCAACATATATTAAAACTTAAGCCTTTGGTGCAGAGTGATTTCATGCGGCAGCCATACTGTTGCCACCCACTGCCCAATGTTGCATCTTCATATTACTAAATGATTATCTTCTTATAAGCACGTGGTTTAATAGACAGTAGACATAAGGGATTTAGATCCCCTCTGATTGGTGTGTGTGTGTGTGAGAGAGAGAGAGAGAGAGAGCAGCTCCAGCTCTCCTTGGTCAAATAAGCAAGCTGTTTTTCCCATAAAATGACTTATGTATAAGAATGGGCAAAAATATATGCAAATATATTTTGATACTAAATGTAAAACAAACCACAAACTACAGCATCCAAAAAATGTGTATAAAAATATGGTATTTGACATTGTGAAAATGAAAAAATACAATTGGTGCAACCATAGAATCTAAATTCAAAAAATCTTTTGTGCTCTGTGTGTTTCTAATGCTATTTCACATTTGTTCAGTGCTTAATTCTAAGTTGTCTGGAACATGACATTAGCTGCTAGCAAGCTAGCCGTCTATATGACCTCTAATATCATATTACATTTTTATGGACGCAAATGAAATGTATATTGTCCATTAGAGTCACATTTTTTGCTAACTGTAGTGCCATGGAAATGTAGTTAGAACATCCCTCTAAACAAACTTTACATTTAAATTATATGAAAAAAAGATTTATACAATCATACAACTATAAATAATCTAATTTGTTATTGGAAGTATGAAGCAAATACAAAAATACGGAACCTAAAAGTATTTTGAAACAAATTACATCTGTTTTTTCTCAAGGTAGTGAAATATAAAATACTATTTTGTAGTTTAAATACACATCACATAGACAATTATCAGAAATTATACCTGCTGCTGCTTTTGTATAATTTCCTGCCAAAGATTGGCATGGATTCCTTCGTTTACACCAATCTAAATTATAGGCATTGTTGAGGATATATTTAAGGTTACTTGATACAAGGGGCTAAATAAACAACAAAAAGGAAAAAGGGGAGCGCTCACTCCTATATAAGCCAAGATAAGCATCCCTTTTATCTGTGTTTGCTTAATTAAGGCCCTTTTAAAATCAATAAATGCTATTTAATGCTATTCCACAAACCATCAGGGAAGACTTAAAAGGCAATGAAGCACCCCTCTAGACAATCCTCGCACTCACTCTCTCTCTGCGTGTGTGGGTGTGTGTGCGTGAATTTGTGCGTGCATGCGTGTTTGGAGATCATTGCGATCCCTCGTATTTTACACTCCCCTATAACCCTACAAAACAAATTGTCCTTTCTGTTTGATTCAGTCTGATGCTTGTTCAGGAGCATGTCCGTAGCCTTCAATTATTCAACTCTTCTTTTCTTAATCTCTTTCATGTTGTTCTGTATCTATAGTACGTCTTCAACTTGGCCTGAAGTGCATTGCTTTGTCACTTTGTCATTTCTGTTTAGAGGAGAGGCCTTGGCACTGGGTCCCTGATTCGCTTGACTAAGCTCGCTGAGACTTAAAGCCTCGATGAGCCTTGCTTCGACAACCGAGTCAGACACCTAGGACTCACGTTTGATTTGTGCCACTGAAGATGGATCGCTGCTTAAAGCTGAGTTTGTCTCCACAGCGCAGTGTCCGGCGTACGAGCAACTCATTGTTGTGACTTTATACGCTGCAATCCAAACGAAGCAATGCTAACGTGTTGATATTTCAGAGGCGGTACGGCGATAATGACTTGTGCGAATATGAGAATCTTAAAACAAATTGTTAACTTTGCAGAAATCAACAGGAGATTACCAGCCTCACTTCACCACCATCATCATCAAATCCACTAGGTGTCAGTCCAATGTTAATCCAATTTCCAAGTGGTGAAAAGTATACTTTGTCCCCTCTGACTTCCAACAAACTATCAAGGCATAATGGATTCACAAACGGGCGAGATGAGAATTGTCTCGCCATTTACATTTCGCTATTTATAGACCACCTCTGCAAACCATTTTCTGTAAATACAAACACAGAATTGAAGCTATTAATCCAACGAGATATTTTCTAGTGTGGGTGGCGACGGAGGTGTTGTTGCTGCAAATATGTCCCTAACTTTTGAAATGTTGAAATTGCTTGAACATGAGATAGTCAAGACAAATGAAACACACAGTGGGAATTGTCTGATGAGCCCTTCAGTCTGCCGTGGAGCAACAGATGATGGAAAGATGCCTGTATGCAAATCAGCAAAGTGCGAAGTAGAGAGGGGTTTAAGGAGCAGCCTATGGAGACACACACAAAAAAAGAGTGGAGTCGGATGGGAGCTACATAATGGGAAAGTTGCTGTGTGTGTGTGTGCGTTTGTGTGTGTGTGCATTCACATGCTGAAGCGGGGATGGGGTCTTAAAGGGCTTACTGTTAGCTGCTTAAAATTCTTGTGATGTAACTAACACATGCAGAACATGTTATTTGGAAACAAAAAGTGTTTTGTGGCAGGATAAAAAGGGGGTGAGGGTTGTCGGGCTTTGTATTTACTCATTACGCCCTCTCCTAGCCTCTGCTGTGGCTCTCTCGGTCCTCCTCTCTATTCATCAGCTGGCTTGATGGTCATTGAGTCACCACCACGGCACAGCACGGCACACACTGGCTCGCTTTATATCAGCTGTAATAGAGTCAGCTACCCCGGTCGCCTGTGCGGTCCTTCATGTGTGCTGTATATTGTTATGTGCGACGTAGGGAGGTGGAAGTGTGCCTCTGTACGTGTGTGTGTGCGTATGTGTGTATCGGCGATATTGATATTCCACTTGCAGCAGAAGCTGAAACCCGTATCTTTAAAGTGTCAGTCCTTAGCAGCCAGCCAGGTGTACTTACAGAAAAGAGAGGGCGAGGGAGCAAAGGGAGCAAGGGAGCAAGATAGAAATACAGATAGAGGGAGAAAAAGAGAGAAGCCATGAGAGGTGGCAGCACAAATACAAAGGGAGGGAAGATGAAGAGACAGACACAGAGAGGAAAGTGCTACAGAGAGAGGGAGAGAGACAGAATCCTTTAGCGGCTGTTCAGGGGGCAAAATCTTTCATATGTCTTTGAAGGCCTCTTTCTGTGTCCTCTAACTCTGTATTCTCTACCACAGGCAGATGGACAGACAAACAGGTGGACACGGAGGGAACAAGGGATGCAGTGACAGGCAGAAGAAAAGGTCAGGTTCCACGACGGAGTAAATGGCTGGTACCAGGAACGGTACGGGTCACTCACTGAGACGTGTGATAAGCACAAAGGCTCTCAGGACATAGTTAAAATTGCTATATTCCTGCTGAGATTTTAGAGTGAGTCTACTACTGATCTCATCACACACACTTTTTTAGATGCTTGCGCGCAGGCCTGGTATTTCAAGGAACAGGTAAACATGGTGTTTTTCAGCCACTGCACAATTCTGAAAGGGATAAACAGGTGGTGAGGGAGTGTGAAGAAATAGAGGCACATATCTGGGCCATGTTTGTTCATTCTGGTTGAGATGGATAACGCTGCCCCTCGTACTGCCCGGCATGCTCTTTTATTTTTTTCCTTGGTTTCTCCGTATCATGGTCCTCTTGGCACCCTCCTTTCTTCACTCCCTGTTCTCTCCGTGTAGACCTCTTACACCTCTCCTCCACTCCCATATGCTTCTCGCTCTCCCCCCCCCCTCTTTCCTACCATTCATTTTCCTCCCTCGCATTTATAAACAGCATCCGCATTAACAGAATGTACCTTTGTGACATGTAATTAAACTTGACCTTCTCTTATAAGGATGTTTTATCAATTCAATGCCTGTGTAAAATGAGCAGAAATAAAAGCTTATCTGAAACAAACGTGCAAAATGCTGGTGAAAATATTTTCCAGTCCTGCATGTGCTTTTTGACAGCTCATCTCTCTGGAATGGTTGTGCAATGTCACAGCTAAAGTACTGACTTTGTTTCAACACCCAAGTCTGTTGGTTCAAGAGGAATTATCATTTATATCAAGGATAAAGTGTAATTTCACCACCAACCTCCATTGCCTCAGGACTTGTTGTCAAGTATGTTGCAGCGAAACAGTCCAGCTCATTGAACTGCATCAGTGTTGTTACGTCCCATCTCATCCCCACTCTGGTCCATTATCTCCTGACCTCTGTGTGTTAGTGAGAATAAAGCAAATGGATTACTTGGGAAAACAGCACAGACAATTTTGGCTTCTTCATTATTTATCATTATTTATCCAAATTTAGAAATATTGTCGCTCTGTCATTTTGGTATTTTGCCATCAAAATGTTTGGCCCTGACCCTGGCCCAAAAGTCACAAATTGTCCACTCTGGCATATAAAAAAAAGCCACTTAAACCAAACAAGAATCGAGGAAAACACTTTGTAATGGCAATTCAAACAAAAAGAAATTTCTTGAAGTGTGTTGCCCAGCAACAGCGGTAAGAGGTGTACGGGATGAGATTTCTGGTTTGATCTCTTCCATAATGTCCCAATTCCTCGCCTATGGCTGCACGAGTGATTGTGAATGTTGAAGATAAATGCTCCACATTCACCTGTACTCCTGCCAGTAAAAAGATCTGCCAACACCACAGCACCGAACCTGATCTGTAAGTGCTTCACTACAGTATCCGAACCTTCCAGCTGTACACAGGGGAAATACAACTCATACATACTCTAAATACGCATTACATTCCTATTTCATATTTTAATGTTTTGGGAAATAGCACTACTTACATCGAGTTAGATTAAAGATCAACTGTCGTTCATTCCCTACGTGTTCTCTGTGGAGATATCCTCATAATGTGTTTATTTTAGCACAGAGACAAGAAGGATGGTCAAACAGCCTGAAGTGCCTTCTAACACACACAGACCACACTTCTACCACACTTCAAGTAAAGCTTGAATTTGCAATGAAACTTTACTGGCAATTAATAACAGCAAAAAGATGTAATCATGGAAAAATGGAAACGTTCATCTTGTGGAACCTCCCACTGCTGTGACAGAATGTTGCAGAGTGCATCCATTCATGTTTTTTTAAATAATGGTAGAGGTAGGAGTGAAGGTAAGAAGTGGCAGTGGAAACCATACCAGATGTCGTAAACCAGGAGATTTAGCCTGTGATAACGACTTTTTAATTTCTTATTTCCTGTCTGAGAATAATAAAATCCTTGATAAATGAAGCAACTGCATACCTCCATGAGATTAGATTTTCCACACTGGCATACTGGAAGAATAAATACAAGGCTTGGCTGGAGCCAGAAACTGATATGAGACGGTCCCTGTCCACTACATGTAAGAAAAAAACACCTCATCTCAGCCCCTGTCAGCCATCCCCAGGCTGCATCTGAGTTAGGAAGGTCGTCCATGGGCCAAAATAGTTTGAAACCCCCCCACCCTGCCCTAGACAGCTATTTAAATGATGAAATGTAATCATGCGTTATCTTAAATATGATGTAAAAACATTTATTTATCTTTAGAAATTCATGCAACTATGCCAAATTTCATGCAAAAATGCACAAAATTCAGATGCCCCAATAGATAAATTCATCAATAGCCGCTATCCAAACTATACACATCATATGAACAAGAGCATCTTGAGTTGATAGAATAAGCAAAACTAAAGGACATCTGCATTAAAGATATTGAATTGATCTTGCTCCTCAAATAATTGTATTACCCAAAATGCCAGAGTATTCCATGGTGTAATTATATGAATTATCCTAAAAAGCTTTAACCTTCTAAAGACAGGTGTAATCATTGTGTGTAGTTCAGTGTCCCAGGTTAGTTTTTAACTTGGTTTATGCATTATGATTATTCTGTCAGTTTATTAAGATTTTGATGGGTCTGACTGCTTCTGTAATTAGTGACCTTCCCTCTTTGTGTGCTTGTGTAAAAGTTTTTTCGTGGAATTAAGTTATTTTGTTTCCCTCCTAGTTTTTCCCTGCCCGAATGTGTCGTCATCCGAGCCCATCAGCTCACCAGAATGCTATATAATGCTGCACGCCCTGGTTCTTTGAGGCTTCCCCCCATGAGCATGCTGGAGCAACAAGCTTTCAACTCAGAGCGGTTGCTATTTAGGAAAGATAACCTCCACATTGTTACCACAAATTACAACTATTGTCCTTATTTCAGAGTAAAAGAAAAGCAAAACAAGACAGGTGCACTCTAAGGACCAGCTTGTTAAATATGAACAAATGTGAGCAAAAGGGGCGAGCATTATTAAAAACAGTCAGTCACAGAGCAGCTCACACTCCCCCCACAGCAACGCCAGTCCAAAGCTGTGCCCCTGTGGAACTCATGATATTGAATAAAGATATGCCACACTCACAGGAAAAAAAACTATTCTTTAATATGCAGGAGCGGTAGAAAATATCTTCCGCCTGCGGGCATTTTATTTGACCGTGCCATATCCCATGGTTGGATACTCCAGTCGACATGGAAGCAGACGCAAACAGAGATGAGAGAAAGCCCCTTGCTGGATTTGGGGAAACTTTATGCGGGGGCACACAGCCATTTTACTATCAAATGTGGCCCCGTAGGTGTTGATCTTGAGCTTTTCATCAGTGTTTTCTGACAGACGGGGTGTTAAAAGCGATGACTTATTTACTTCACTGCATGTTTTAAACATTTATTGACTGCTTACTTAAAAGTAAACAAGTGTCAGCAGTAATCAGTGTTGAGTATTAATTCAAGTATGGCTGGAGGTTCAGAAAAAAGGGGAAAAACGGCACAAGAGTTGTTTCCTTGCATCCCCACTCTTTGGTTATAGAACTTAATTTCCTTATGTAGTTTCTGTATGCATTTCTTTTCAGGTCTGTCTGGAGACCACTCAAAGCGCTTTACAATGTTTGCCTCTTATTTAGCCATTCATACACACATTCACACACTGACAGCCGAGGTAACCACGCAAGGTTACCATGCTAGTCAGCAGCAATTGAGCAATTTTTGGGGTTAGAGTTTGGCTCAAGGATTTGTTCAGGTGAGTTGAAGAATCTTGGAAAAATACTCTTTTAATAAAAAATAATAATAATAAAAATATACCCTTATAAAACTTTGACAATATCCAAAATGCACGTTGTCAAGTCAGTTTACACGGTAACGTAAACAGCAACATCTAATGAGCTTTTTCTTGATCTATTTAAGGTACTTATCTGAAAATTAACACATATTTACTGCCACTAGATCAACTATGTTTAAAGTACATAGATTCCCTCTAGAACAGGGTTTTTAAGCTAGTTTGGCAAAATAGTGTGAAAGTGGTAATCCACTCTTCCAAAAGTATGTAGTTGAAAAATTGTATTTGGATGGATTATTTTCAAACAAGAAACAAAAACTACAGATAAAAACAATAAATATTTTAACTGCTTCTGGCATTAAAATTATGTCACTAAGGGCACTGTCAGGGACCAAATGCAATACAGTCTCAGAGCATCAGTGGGCCGTGGGCCACCAATTTGCGGTAAATAGCTCAAATTATTCCTACGTTTAAAAAAAACCTTGAAGGGGCTGAGACTGCACAAAATTGGAATAAGCAACAAACTGAAAGACAGAGACCTGGTCTTCAGTTCCAGTCAACCAGAAACAGAATATAACTGGTTTCATTTCTTACCAGCCGGGTCATTGCATTTGTCTTATACGCCAGGTGCAAATTAGTCGGCTAGGAACTAAAACCAGCAGGTTTCCGGATCCCCAGGACTAGGATTGAAGACCAATTATCCAAACACTTTT
>OMNV01002653.1:3915-24933 GCA_900303265.1 Brotula barbata
CAATCCCATCCCCGGTGCACACATATACATGTAAAAATCTATTCTTAATATTCAGAAGCAGGAAGTGAAGGGAAATAAATATATACGACGGAAGGGGATTGGAGGGGGTCGGCGGTGGTGATTTCAACCTGCTGGCTGCCTAATAGGATCCTGCATGGAGACAGCTGAGGGTCAGACCCGGATAATTAGTTGTCCACAGTGGAAACATCACTCTTCTACATAGAGTGGACAGGAGTGGGACCCTGTATGGTGGCCCTCCCTGTGACTCGCAAAGAAAGTCCAGAATGTGTCAGGTGATCCACAATAGATTCTTTTGACCAAACTAACCTAAATGCTGGTGTGCGGATGGTATGTGTCGGGCTGACAGGGACTGGACACGGGGACCGGACATCCATTTATACTCGTAATTATAAAGAAAGATGACAGGGTGCCATGTAAACGTGATACATTTATGTAAACCAGTCTGAGTGTCAAGCTGACCAAATAATTAGCTGTCCAATAGAAACGCCAGCCTTCCAGAGAAGCTCGACAGGGAGCAGTGGACAATATCGCTGCTTTAAGCGCAGACAGATCCTAGTTGAAGACGTCATCAGCGCAAACTTTTGTAATCCCTCAGGAGTGTACGAAAGAGAGTTAGGCCCCGTCCCCGCCTTGCATTACAATGCGATCCCATTATTTATTATCAAAATGAAATCAACCTGCCACTCCACGAGGTTGCACTGTGATTATATTTAGGTGTAAATAGTCTGCAAAGCTGGGACACATATTCTGCCTCCAAAATTATTCTTGGGTGAATCAGCAACCAGTGAGAGAGTAACGAGTTCCACTGAAAAAAAATGATGTTAGTATGTGGAACATGGGGGAAATATTAGCTTTACAAAAAAATACCGACAGACCTCTGATCAGAATACAGGCAGTATGCTGATGAAAACTAGGTTTTCTTATAACCAGGTGTAAATCCAAGTTCCACCGTCCAATGTCATTATCTGCCATAGATAATAAACGATATGCGGACGCAGCGATCACATTTTCCACAAAGGTGACAAAAGGTGAAAAAGGCGCACTATCTTTAGGTAGTGATCGCTGAGGGATCCTGATGCCATGTTATAGCCTTTTAAGTGTACAAAATATATGACTGCAAAAAGTAAAATCAGTAATCACAGTGTAACAGGACATTGACAATAACTTAAATGAGAGCAACTATATCCTGCGTGTGCCCATAAATTGCCTTAATTTTCCTAGGTTGCTAATCAGTTACAATCCAGCAGCCACCTCCCTGTACTCATGCACGCTTTCTTCACATGTACATACAGGCAGCAGCTCCAATCACACACGCAAACACACCATGTGTGTTTTGGTCATGTCTAATTTATTGCTGGATATACTGAAGAGAGGAAGCATAAAATAATCATTTCATTCCTCAAAGACGTCCCAGCTGAACTTTGATGTCGAGAACAAAAGGGTCTGTCAAAGTGTACTCTTTTCTTTCACAGTCAATTTTAATAGAAATCATTACCCATGTTGGCATAAACTAATCACTGCTGTCCACTGTTGTCAGTTCACCGGGCTAAACATTTTTCTATAGCCAAATGAGCCATTAATATCAAGGGATTTGGCTGTATTTTCTGCAATGACACTGGGCAGAAACTGTCCTCATTATATGATTTAGTCCAGTCAAATGTATTCAAATGCCACCTTTATTACCCTGGAGGTACTTTGCATAAATTGAATAAATCCAACGGATACTCTGCAAGAATCAAACATATCAAAGGTTTCCTGTCTTTGAAGTGGGGGTAGTCTCTAATTCCAAAACAGATTTTCATGATAAATAAATACATTATTTATGAATTGTGGGGTGGCGATGCTACAAGAAGACCAAGGAAAAGACCAAGAAGGACGGAAAAAATGAAAATAACGATAAAAATGCATAAAACATTTTAAGCCACGGAAATGTCAAGAGACGCAAAATGACACCCCGAGTGGAGCATGCAGACCAACAGTCTGACTGATAAACAAACTGATTAGCATATGCACATTGGAGCATATGTTGTGCTCATTTGCTTACACAAAGTCTTAATCAGAATAATACACCGCACTAGAATGTCATAAAAGTCAAGAAATATGTTGATGGGAATGATGAAGATGGGAACATTTCAATTATTTTATTTCTGACAAGTATACTGACTGTGACAACCTCACCAACTGGCATTCAGCACGGTGACTAATTGGCCTCGGGAAATTTATGGAAATGAAAAATAAATAATAATAATACATCAACATGACCAACAGCTCCCACGTTTCAGCACGTTGACACATTGGTAAAGCAATATTCTGAGCCAATTTAATATGTTTTCACATGAAATCTGTAAATGTTGAAAAATAAGATACTAGTTGCACGCCACATTGAGGAGGATGGTTCATATGTAGCTTTGTCAGAGCAATTATGATGATCAACAAAAGCACAAGCACCAAAACCACAAAACATGTTGAAACTGTGGATTTGACATAGAATTAGGGCCGGTCTGTCTGTCATGTCCAATTATTTCTATATATTTTCATTTTATTTGGGGAATTAATTAAGAAAAAAATGACAAAAAAAGGAAAACACTGTGTTTTATAATGAGAAGAAACCATTCAAAGACTTCCGGTATCCGTCTATGGATCTGAATGTATACCAAAGTTTAATAGGTTGCTCCTTCAAAACTAAGAAGATTCACAGCTGTTGACTGAAAACAGAACTTCCTCGGAGGAGGTACAAAATTGTGAAATATAAATAATAAATATGTTGAAAGTTGTCTCAATTTGCTTAAAATCTCAGCAATAATTATCTATTAGATAATTTTTCAAACACATATCGTGTGTTTCATTATTTGTTCTATTATTCTGTTCATGCACAGTGGGATCATGTTAAAATGGGACAAAACGGGGTTTCTCTAACAGAAGTCTAGACTACTCATCTCCGATGCAAAAGCCCTCATTCAGCCTGAGCATATTATTGTCTCTGTGCGATACAAACCCATGCTGCTTGTGAGTGCTGTGATCATCATTTAAAAGCACTGACTATTTTTTATTTTCTGTCCTGGAGGAACACAGGGAAAAGTATATAAGAAACATTATGAAAAATATATTGAAAAGCGAGCTGGGATTAATCAATTAATCCTTTGAGTAAATAATCACAAAGGGGAGCCCATCGGGGGTAAATAATGGAGGTTCTGCACCTACGCAAACGTTCATTTAACCTGTGAACCACAAGGTTATTTCTGTTAGAAATGACGTTAACACACACACACACACACACACACCTACACACAGACGCCAGCCTAGAGGAAGGATGATTTATGTGGGAAGATCCATCTTCATCATCTTGCCTCTCACCTTGGTCTCTATCAGTGTTAATTAAAGGAAGGTCAGTGTCACCCTCCCTGTTCCCCCGACCAACCCTCTTTTACATAATAAATCACTCCAGACACACAAAGGAGGCTGTTGACACAAACAGAATGCTCCGAGCTAACTAGCTAACTGCAGTTGGTTGGGCTGAGGAGTCAATTCGAAGCCTGCCATAAATAATGTTGAATGTCACTGTATTGTGTCTTTGTCTAGGAACAAAGGCTTGAAAACAAAGGCAGTTTGTTCTGGTGGGAAATCTATAACACGCAATATATACCGCCATAAAATGGAAACTAAATCTTAAAATCATAAACATATGTAGAAAGTGAGAAAAATCCCATTTAATGTCATCACTTGTTTGAGACATTACATATGATTTGCTGCTTGGGACGTTTACCTTGAAATATGCATTTTGCGTCAAATTTTGAAAAGTTTTTTGGTCAACAGCGGTATCTGAAAACCCTGTGGAACAAGTACGCTGAATGACTACTTCCATCAACAAGTTTATCTAAAATCAACGAGGACAGAAAACAATAAAACCCCAAAGTGCTTATTATGTGGGTGACTTGGTGCATGTGCTTTCATTCTTTCTCAACCCGAGACGCAACATGAGGAGCGTGGCTGATTTGAAAAGAACATACTGTATCCACTGGCACGAACATCCCCACCCCATAACAGTGCAGCAGTTTGTGTCAGGGAGCTTTGGTAAACCCAACACTGTCTACATCATTACTTTCTCGGAATCAAATTTCCTCCCCAAAAGAAACAAGAAACATATGCTTTGTATTGTGTACAATTTCCGAGGTTTTCTAGGTTGCTGTCAGACTTGCATAATGAGGGCCACGGCGCTGCAGAGTTCCTCTCTTATCACAAACTAGCACGCATGGCCCCGCTGCTCTCTCCTCAGTCATCAAGCAATTGATGTAATTGAACCAGCCCTTTGCTGTCAAGCAAGCAGCGCAGCTCAATAGCATATGCTCCGAACACTCTGGACAATGAGAGCCACGCAGCCGGGCAGGAAGGCAGGCTGGCTCGTTGCTGTTCTGTCAATAAATTTCAATTCCACTAATTGTCCCGAATTCATTAACCGAGCCTTTGAGACGGAGTGGTCCTGTGCAAAACAGCACAACAATATGAGAGCAAGAGGCAAAGAGGGGATTTGGGGGATGTTGTGGGATGCGGTGTGTGTGTATTTTAAATTGTTTTGTAGCTTATTGGTTGTATTTGACTGAATGCAGCAAATTATGACGGTGCACTGAGAAGGTAGAATAAATATATGAGTGAAAGGGAACAATGTCAGCTGAATTTCTCTAATGAGGACTTTCACTGCGATGAAGTGACTAATGGCAAATGAAAGGAGAGCAAATAAGTTCATCTGGCACAAATGCAGCGCTGTCAATTCAATTAAAATATAAATGATGTGTTATCCTGTATACTGCATGTTTTATCAAACACACAAAAAATACTGTTGATCTTTCATAAAATTATTTAATTAACATTTGTGTGTGAAGGAAATATACGAATGAATGAATAAACAATGCTATTTTTGTATGGCTTAGTTCTCAAATTAATATGTATATGTATATGAATCTTTTGTTATATAGAAAATACCTTTACAATCTCATCCTGTAAATTGTGCTCGTTCACCTTAGCCAGCATTGATGTATGGTTATTTAGCATTGGCTTTGCTTATTTCATTTGCCTAAAATAACGAACAATAACTTCTTCCTCCTCAGCTTTCCTCCTCCTTCTGATTTGCTCTGCTTGTGCTTTTTTCCGAGTCCTTGTTGCCCTCCAACAAAGTCCTCAACATCCCACGTATCTGCCTAAGTGACCACCCACAGGTCAAGGGTCACCGTGAGCTGCCACTTCCCCTGTCACAGGAAACAAGCAGCAGGAAAGCAGAAGGAGAAAGAGTGGGAAGGAGGGAGGGAGGAAGGGCGGGAGGGAGAGGTGGCATACAAAGAGGGAGGTGATACTCAAAACACAACAATGACAAGGAGGTGCCTGGAATTAGTTTCTTACACACCCGAACTGGAGAGCGCATTCTTTGGAGGGAAGCGGTTTATTCTTCGCGATATCGCTGATAGGAAAATCTAAATCAAAGGCTCTAAATATTATTGCATTTTTTACATATATAATATTTCACAATGGTCATTTCCACAAAATGTAATAATACAAAAGAAATCCTTTCCTAGAAACACACACACACACACACACACACACACACAGGGCTACATACACACAAGGGAGCGCAGTGAGAGGAGGCAGTGTTATGGTTGAGTAAGCATGGGGCCACGGCTGCTGTTGAGCCCTGCGCAGCTACTCAGGAGGGATCACTAGATCACATTATCAATCATACGGCCCTGTACGATCACACCAGCAGCGTACGCTCTGTGTGTTTTTTAGGAGCGTGAGCACTGCATCGCAGTCGGCCTGATCTTCTCTCTGCTGCTTTACTGTGTGTGTGGCACAATGTATCTTTCAGCAAACCCCTAAATATCCCGTGGACGCTGCATGGAGCAACTTCAGAGTACACTTTATATGTCAGCATGTTATGTATATTTCTGCCACATAAACCCCGATCGCTACTATAATTTAAACTGTGTAAATATTGTATATCCGGTAAATTCCGTTATATAGGATGAAACAACTGTCGTGGGTTTTGTGCATCATTTTTGCGATCATTTGCCCTTCGTGGTGCAAAAGTGCATCGGCAGGGCTGTTGCCGTGTGAAAAAAATTTTCAACTTGCTACAAAGGTTACATCCACAGAACCACTGATTCTCCTGGTGGATACCAAAACACTACTTAGAGAGGCGACAGTGTCATCTCTTCATTCGTAAAAAAGGGCCTAAGCGTTGGTCCTTGAAATGAAAATAACTATTATCAAGAAGCTTCCGCATGTGCAGTATGCCGCAGCAAAAAATGGTCCTTTGTGAGACTATAACCTGAAAATTATGTTTTTTTTAATAGCTTGTACCTAGTTATTTTGAAGGCCGGCCTGTCATTATGTTTGATGTTGTTGCGTGCTCTTCTGCTCTTCCCCCCCGACCCCCTTATCAAGATTATTTGACTTTGTCCGAGACAAAGTAAACCAGAGCTGAAGCAAATGGGGCTAAAGTAGTAAGTGGATGTAAGTAGAGCGGGACATAGACAAAGAAAAAGAACCAGGGCAGGTGTGTGGGTATGAAAATGACAAAAAGTTTTCCAAGTTAGAAAAGAAAGATGATCTTGTCAAGTGTAAAATGTACCCACCATCCATATGAACACTACACCTCAATAAATTAAAGGCTTCGAAATCTCACCACAAAAACCAAAAACACAGTTGTTAAATATAACTGACACTCAAGTTAACCATAATATTTATAGTTTAAGATGGCTTTTAGCTGAAGTTAAAGGACAACTTATATAATGGAGTTTCGCTTCATCACAATAATAATAATAATAATAACTTAAATAACAATGAATATCTAAAGATGTAATTTAATTTAATGTAATGTACACATTTGTCTTATCTGTATTAAGTGTAAAAAAAAACATCACTGGTACGAATGTGCCTATTTATATAACCACATCAGAAAATGTATAATTATATACTTAATGTTTTACCTCTCCAAAGATGTGTATTGTGTATCAGCATGATTTACGACAAGTCTACATCGTATTGCTATACGATACTGTGTTTAAATTTGCTCCCATATGTTGTCTTTGTGCATTTGTTTCAATGCATGCTGGCGTCTTCAGTAATATCATTAAAGAATTACAAAAACAGTTTTATAGTGTGCGAATCTTAGCAGTTTAATGTGGTTTTTCTAGCAGGTCTGATAGAATTTATTTACTTAAATGTGGTGGGGGTTTTTTTAAATAATTTTTATACAAACAACCACATCTGGTGTCCAGACTCTTTGGTTAAGGGAAAGCATATAGCAAATTCTGCATTAATAAGGATGATGCTCACCTCATTAACTCTAAATATGTAACACATCACCCTTAAAACAGTCGATTCTATGGGAAAGGTGAGACAAAACTTTTACACTATGCTCTTTGTAGAAAAAAATTGAGCAAAGCATGCACAATTTACCCAAAACCCTGAGACTGCACTGCCCTCAAATGGCACAATGAGGTCAATGCATATGACTTCATTCCAGTCTGCCTCTCTCCTTACAGGCTCAAAGCTCCTTCAGGACAAAGAAGCATTAATTAAGAAGCAACCATGAGCAGCCAGGGAGAATAATGCACGCACACACACACACACACACACACACACACACATGGCAGTTGACTCACAGCCATTCCCCCCTATTCTCCACAGCTTCTGATAACTGTGAAATTCACTCCCTCTGCACAAAGACATGGCCTGGGAGGAAAATAATTTCAGTAATAGAGCTAATGGGTTTAAGTGAGACTGGAGAGCAGCCAAGAGCAGCTAAAGAGGAGGAGAGGGAGGAGAAGAGGAAGACATAGCTGTGTGCACGGGCTGGAAGAAACAGAGGAGAGTGAGCAGGAGAAAAAGAGATGCCTAGTGTCTTTTGTATTGTATCATGATTAGGATGCCGAGGAACAGAAGGCAAGGCTCATTTTTTCCTGACTGCAGTGATACTGTTGCTGATAACAGTCGTTGTGTGCACAATGGGAGGATTTGCAATGGTGGTTAATTTAATTGATAAAAACCAAACAATGGTACAATGGTTGCGGACCGATTACATTTCTTTTTTGTAATCGCCATTGAGAGAGTTAAACAAAGCAAAGTGAGGCTTCCAGGCAATCTACAACGATGCTAAATCTATTGTACCACTCGCTCTCTCTCAAATACCCTCACGAATACACACAAATTCACTCGTACGTGTTTATTTAGGGCTATATGGCCAATTGACAGATAGCAGGAAAGCAAGAAATAAATGTCATCCCTCATTCTCATGCAATTGTTTAATTTATAGGACATTAAGTGTATTACCCAAAGTTTGTGACCAAATATGTTGACTGATAATAACATGAATATGTTTAAAGATTAAATATTTGTTTCTAAATAACAACCAGGGTATGAAAACCATTTGACATTTACTTGATAAAAGAATGATGAGGAAACACTTTTAAGTAGAACGTTTTGCCTCTTTTCATTGTTGCACAGGTGATACAGGAAGTAGCAGACAGCAGTAGAAATCAAGTAAAATGTCAACGGTACAATGAAAATTCTGACCATGAACAAAATAAAAATGCATGATTTTACATTTGCAGAGGTTAAAGAGGTTAGACAGTTTAAAATTTTCATGTCAGAAATGAGAAAGCAAACAAATGGAGATCTGTATTATGTTCAAATATTCGTCTCTTTTTTTGCTTGTTTTGGAGCTCATCATGCAATTGCAGCTCTTTAGCACCAAAAGTCCAACATGATTGCAGGGAGGACGACCAGGAGGGATTACAGTGTTGAGTCACAGACTCTATACTGGAGACAAGTTTTACTCAGAAATGTCTCCTTAATTGTATCATATCGTGTGTCACAGTCGGATCTAAACACCATCAACTAACAGAGTTTTTCCAAAAATAAACGATGTTGGAAATGATCATTAAGTAAACTACAACAAGTGAAAAAAAAGACCTGAATTGTCCCACAGAGTACCTCAACTGGTCCTAATGCAAGTGTATGTGCGATGCTTTTATTATACGAGGAGAGCGGCCCACCGGCTGCTGAGTGTTACATCAAGAATTAACTGTCACCTTCTCAGCAGAGGCTGAGGGGCCTCTCTTGCTCTCCTCTCCTTTCCATCCAACCAGCCAACCATCTCGGTATTAAGTGAGGCGAGCGACAGAGATATGAATGTGATATTCCCTCTGGTATTTTTAACCGCTGTATTGAATTCGTATAAAACACTTAAGGCTCTCTGGCTTCTGCCTGATGGGAGCCTCTCGCTGGGATATCGGTGTGAGTCTCTAGAGAGAGCTTTTCTCTCCCTGCCACTACACATTTCTGTTTTCTCTCCTAAAACATCCTTCCTTCCCTACCCTCATCCTCCCAACCCTTCTTCCTTTGCTTTTCCCTGCATATGGGGAATGCACAAGCTGCTCGCTCCCCGGTTGCTCATAAAAGCCTAATGAAGTTAGGAGGAAATGTCCATAAAAATCTCATTGGATAGAAATCACACTTAGAAGGCCTCCTGAGGATTACTGTAATGAGTGGTGATAAGTAGCATGTCTTTAGAGAACCCCTGCCATTTTAAGATATGTGGTAGTAGGACATCTGGGCCAAGTTGTGTTAAAAGCACATTAATACAATGAGTCTTATTGCTCCATAAGTGACACAAGAAGCGAGTGAGAGCAGACATACAGATGACAAGACGATAGGAACAAAGTGAGAATTACAGAGAATTCATTTAGGTGATTAAGAGCCCCAAAAAACAGGCTTCTTTTATCACAATAAAAGAAGAAAAAAAAGCAATGCATTTCTACTTGAACATTTATTTGCACAGTCATGGTGTTTGAAATCAACCATAAGAGAAGAGACCATTAATGACTCAAGTCAGAGAGAGGAAATATGAAGCATATTAAGCTACATAATAAATAATGGAAACCCCTATGAGAGGCCTACACTGATCGAACACAACCTTATAAATTATACTGTGATGGGTTTTCATATTTATTTCCAGGCCCTGGCTATTCCTCATGCTTGAGTGAGGCTTATCACTTAACAATTAATTATTAACATATGTCAGAATAAGGAGTGCTATTACAGGGATTGAGATGCATGTTGTACATTGGCCAGAATTGACAACACATCTTGAAACTGTCTCTCTTCTCTCTTTTTTCGAAAAGACTGATTTTAGGTGGACACTGAAATGTCCTGCTCTTAATTTGTGAATAATGCATTCATGGGAATATACATTATACTAAAATGTATGTGTTAATGGGATGGTACACGAGAAAGGTTTCTTATTTTACGTATCTATATTTCGCTACCGCTTGCTGGAATATAATTAAACGTGATGGGCATGGATTGCACTGTTCTTTAACAAAGTTGTTAAAAATATACTTTGTTCTAAAGAGTAAACGCAACCACACACATTATAGTTTTGCATTTTTCAGCGGCATAAAATAAACAATAAATTTAAAAAATACATTTTCCACCCCGTTCCGAGATTAAAGGTTAAAACTAACAGCATGGCTTCTCACGAATATTAACCAGGCATGCAAGTCAGTCAAGAATATCATCATCACATCCTCATGTCCATCAACAACAGTACAGATGTAAACAGTGGTAAACCTGATGACCGTTAAACAGAGAGCACATTCATTATGCAGACAGATCATTGCCTCATATTCTGTTTATTTGCATATATCACAATCTCATCTATTTGTATGATAATCTGGCGGTTGATGAGTGAGTGTGTATGTTTTGATTGGGGCTGTGGAAAGAACAGGGAACGAGAGAAAGAAAGGGTGGGTGTCTTAATGCGGGCTTTGAATATGCAATGTGTGTCTGACCTCACCGGGTGCGGAAGAGGAGGCATGTAAGATTTATAAGTCGTCTGCAGCCCCCTGATTGACTAAAACACAGGGGATCATTTAGATAATGCATCCCACTCCTAACAACTGCTTAGGGTCAAAAAGTGAAAGAGCTCTGTGCACTAACAGCTGAAAAACACACACAGTGGCCTAAAACTCCACTAGCCAAGTTATTTTCTGTGCCTCCATGTTTGATATAATTTACTTTTATTCACTTTTGCCAGGTGTATGCCTGATCTGATGTTACATTTTTATATGTGACCTGAAACCTATGAAGTGGGAGGAGGAGAGAGGACCCTTACCTTTTTTGCAATGGCAATCTGGGTATGGGAGATAACAGAGTGAAAAATGTTGGAAGCAATCCACTCTGCCTTGGAGTAAGACCTTTACGATTTCACCACTTCATTAGGAAGTGGCTAATCTCTCTGCTCGAGAGGCCTGATAAGGACTCTGCGCTAATGCAGGAGGAGTCAAAGTTCAAACAGCCTTCGATGTTTTGATGCTTAACTTACTAAAGTTCCTGTATGTTCATTAGACAGCTTTATCAGGAAACTCTTCTCTTACATTCCCCAATACCCATCAAGATTGCAAGAGATGGTGGGTGGGGAGGGGACAAGGTGGAGAGCGGTGCAGTCTGCGGCTGTGGAGAGATAACAGATAGGAAAGAGAGCAGGCGCTTGTAGAGGTAGGGATGGAGGGATGAGGCGGAGTGAGGGAGAGATGGAGCGAGGGGACTGGTCAGAAAATCTTCTCTTCTTCTTTTTCTCTCTCTATCTCGATTAAGCCTTCAGCTCTGACTGGAGTCTAAGTGTAAATCTGATAGAAGGTGTGTGTGTGTGTGTTTGTGAGTGTGTGTGTGTGTGGGCGCGCGCGTGTGCCTGCTTTTGAGCATATGTGTTTGTGTCTACGCCTGTGTACTTGTGTATGAATGTGTGGGGTTTTTTGTACTCTCTACATTTGCATGCGTCTGCACAGTCGTGTGTGTGTGTGTGTGTGTGTGTGTGTGTGTGTGTGTGCGTGTGTGTCAGGCCTTGATGTCCTTATGCAGTCACATCTCAATCCGCACTACAACAGTCTGGGTCCCTCCACTCATCAATTTTGCATTGCCATTTAAAAAAGCCTATCACAAGTTCCCCATCAGATTCACATCGGCCCCTGGTGCACATAAAAAGGCCTATTTATACTGATCCCCTCTCCCTGAAATTGTTTTTCAAAGGGAAGATATTATTTTGTGCCCTTCTGGTATCAAAGGCTCGTCAGCACTCCAGAGACTCAACCACATATATCAAAGTAACACAGGAGCAAGAGGACACATTGAAGAGAGTGTGAGTGAAATAAACCATAACACGTTTAGCATGAACTACTTTGGAGTGTTTGGATGCTCTTATTTTTGTTTACTGAATCTCAATTCTGTCACTTTATGTCAGGCGACATCTTCTGCTGATTTTAATTTGGTCTGACACGTTTCTCATCTTAGACTAACTTTACCAATGTACAAACATGCTGTTCTCCCTTCACAGAGGAAAATGTGAAAATATAGTCGACAAACTCCAGAGTGTAACTGAATCAAAGGTTACAAAATGTTCAGACATAGTCTGGTGGTACTACACTTTTGACAAAGTGCATCCAAAGACGATAAAGTGTGGTTTTACTTTGCTCTACTCCCAGTGCACAGGTGCTTTTACTAAAGACATGAAAAAATAGATACCCTTTTTATCTCCTGAAAGATAACCAAAAGTTCCCCTGAGGTGCACTGTCCTGTGGGATATGTGTTACTTTGTGTCCTTAAGAGAATATCAAGGTGCATCTGAGGTCTAGAGAAATTTCAGACATCAGACGCAGGTCTCACACATCATACCACATCTCATCGTTTATCGTCCACAGCATCATCATAATTATCATCAACATCAAGGACATCTCAACGGCAGCATCAAAAGAAAAAACTGCACACTGAATGGAAGTGATGAGATGACAACCAAAGAATGACATAGTTGACACAAACTACTACTAGAGTGATTAGTTAGAATTTCTTCAAGATGTTTCTTCACAATGTCAGCTGTCAATGAAGGATGTCCCTTAGGTGCCTATCTTTGCTACCATCAACAGGTACCACCTACTACAACTTTAACCCGTGGGGCAAATCCAGGTCAACCCAAAGAGAACACATTCACCAGGAGAACTTCAAGAGGATGAAAGATAAATCAAAGATAAATCACTGTATCGTCAAGATAAATCACTGTATCATCAAAGAACTTAAGGAAAATTGATCTTTGAAAATTTTAAGTCTTTAGATCAACATTAAGTTGGTATCTTTAAAATGGTATATAAAATGTCTGCAGACTATCATTTCCATCAGAATACACATGGTTTTCTTTTGCTTTATTACTTGACGTTCATCTATGCTGTACACTGAATAAATAAAAGAAGACGTGAATATGTCCAAGATGTTTTATTCTGACATTTCTTGCTACCTCCACTGACTGTACTTCAACGTATCTGTGAGCAGATAACAAACGAGGGTGCCAACTGGGCCACAAAATGGCGTAGAGATAATCTGCTATCAGTGAGCCTCACTGATCCCTGGGAAAAGAAATAGGACTTAGAGGGCGAAGTGTCAACACCTTAGATATCTGTACATACTTAGCCCTGGAATCAAAGCTAAGGTGGCAGGGCCTGTTCACTGCTTAGCCTCATATCTCCACCGCAGTGACATCCCTGTGCTAGAAAGCCAAGTGTCTCTTCACTTTCAACACTGGGAAGGCAGTGACTACCATCTATACAACAGCAATGTTCCTAAGAAAGGATAAGCCTTTATTTTTGTTTTACATTTCTTGAAAGCCTGAAAGAGATAAAAGTATATTTTCTTACAAAATGTCATTTTAATGTTTTGCAAGTCATGTTTTATTGAAGATGCACGCTGTGACCACTTTTGTTTTTTGTTAGTGACCTTGATATTTTGTTTGTTTTGGTGCCTCAAAAATCCAGTGGCAGAAAACATGACATATAAGAAACACAGATATTATGCTTTTTTTCTTAATTGTGCATAATTTGCTTACATAAGTGAGTCACATCAAAAAGAGTTGGAATATACTGTATACTGAAGTCTAATATCCAACCAGAACAGTCTAAGTCTAACATCTGAGACTGGCAAATTAAAATACTCAACACAACATCTATTTTCTTCCTGAAGGTTTGCCGTCTATATTGTAATTTTCGTGAAAAGTAAATCTGTGTTGTTTGAGTTTTTCTCATTTTTAAAACGTATTTATGCTGCCAAAGGTATCTACATACAACAGTAACTAATTACCATCCATCTACCATGTCTACTTATCTTGTGTCTGGTCACAGGAAATGGAAGCCTATCTCAGCGGTCACATAGCAAGACGGAGAATACATCTGAGACAGGTCACCTGTCCGTCAAACGGCACACCGAGGCAGACACACAGTCATTAACTCTCACATTTACAATAGCAATCAATTCATTTATAGTTTTCACTTGCATGTCTTTGGAGGTGGGACCAAACACACACTGTCATAATTCAGGTAAACACAGCAAATAAAATAAAATGAATTAGCTCCACCGCAGCCTCAGCGCTGCATTTATTAAATGCGCAACACCATAACAGTGAGTTATACAGCTGAGCATCTACTGCATGTGTTTATTCAATCAACCAGCGTGTTTAATTTCCTCATGTTGTGTCTCTGAGGTGGTTTACTGGAGGAAAATAACCATCTTGGCGTAAAATGAGTCTGTATATAATGAATCTGCCTCATCTCTCATGAGCTTCCACAGCATTTAACTCCAAGACTTTTCCCCCAAATCCTCCAGAGCCTTCATTATGTGTCATTAGGCTTCATAAGGTTTTCATGGGATTCACTGTCTCTCTCCTCTCATATATAGTGGTCCATGCAAATTTCCCAGGCAGCTTAAGTCTGTTCGCTACTTTATACCCAAGCACACATTCCAAGCTATTGGAAGTCCCAGTGGTCTTTCTGTCTCCAAGACTGGATTCCCTGTTATCCATACACAGAACATTCACTGGTTCACAAAGCTGTGGAGCAGACAGTTTCTACCCAAGGCTTTGGAGGAGAAACAATGGCATTTATCAACTGTATCTTGAATCTACACATACAATTGTCCTGTATACTACAGGACAATAATTTAAGATAGACATTTGCAATTATATTGGTTTTAATTAGTCTAGTTGTACATAGACTTTACTATTTTTAGTGGACAAAGGTTGGAACTGAGTGTGAGTGTGTGTGTGTGTGTGTTCTTATGTGTGTTCATGTGTGTAAAAGATGTGTCAGTGTATCAAACATGAGTTTTCCTTTATTCAACTTTCCATTTTTCCATTGATCTTCGTACAGTCACTTCAAAAGACCCAGAGAACCCAGCAGAACAAAGCAGAGCTCAATCCCTCTTTTATATCTAAAAGACAGCCTTGGCCCTGGATGGCACCACTCTCAACCCAGTACTGACAGGCAGGCCCAGCTTTATTACCTGGTGGTTTTAACCTGTGCAGAACAGAGGAACCACGAAATATCAATTTGCTACGGGCATCAAAAGTTTTTGGCCTTGTTCACACTTCACCTCCACCTCATCCTCTGTCTCTCTTTTCGCTCTCTGCTTCTCTCTTCATCTTTGTCATGACTTTCAGCTTTGAGAAGGTCATTGCAGAAGGAGAGAAGTGAACAGAGCTCCTCCTGAGCTCCCACAGTCCCACTTCCTACGAGCTTCAAATATGTTTGATGCTCCCACATGTGTAACCGTGCACATGCGTACATGTCCACAGCAGACACAGACGCCCGCATATGGGCTTTCGCTTTATGTGATTTCACAGAATCTCACATACACCCCACCTCCACAATTTGTCCTCCACTACCTCCAAATCGCAGCCCAGCAGCTCGATCTTTAGAAGTTCTCTTAATCAAAGTGCAGCTGTGAGGCTAATCAAAGGGCCCTAAATAACTCCATCTCCCAACACAGGCCATAGGAGGATTAAAAATCCACTAGCCAGAACTGGGTTTCTTCGATCTGTGGGCCGCTAACGCCTAATGAGAACTCCCCAAAGCCCCAGATCACAGCCAAGCGGCCAGGCGCAGCATGCTGAGGCCCCTCTTTAAATCCTAAAGAGATCCTATCAGGACCAGATGAAAATAGATATTGCCCTCTCTGGGTGTCAGATGATTAAAAGAATGGCAGAGGATTATAGAGTCCAGTTTGGATGTTAGTTCTGGAGAATAAAGAAAGAAATTCAAAGTGGTGTGTATGTGTGTTTTACATTGCATTAGGGCCTTAACAGATAAGAGCATCTGACATGGGTGAATGTAAAGGCATTACTGCATTATGCAAACTTAGAAGACCTACATTTGTTTACTTAGATTGTGTAGGGATTACAATAATGTTTACTGTGACTCCTCGGAACACCTAAGCCTTTTGCTCTTGCATGTGGATTGATGACAGTTGAAGGGTATTTGTTCATACCAAATATGATTGGTTGCCCTGTGCATCTGAAAAGTGCAAGTGATACACTTTGAAAATTCAACATAATTTAAGATGTATCTGAGATAGATGATTGCTATTTTTGCGACATATTACACTTTAATCACACTCTCACCCACCGGCAACTCATGCCTCCACCTTCCACTGGGGGAGCTTTTTACTGAATTGTGAATTGTTACAAAACAAATGTGGGATTATTACCATAATAGATAAAAACATCCATCCATCCATCCACTATCTGTGCCACTTATCCTAGTCAGGGTCGTGGTGGGCTTGGTGCCTATCCAAGCAGTCATTGGGCAAAAGCTAGGGTACACTCTAAACATGTCACCAATCTATCATAGGGCTGACACATTGAGACAAACAACTCAATCACACTCTGATTCACACCTATGGCCGATCTAGATATTCCAATTCCCCAAAGCCTTTCTTTGGAGGTGGGAGGAAACCCACGCAGACATCGGGAGAACATGCAAACTATACACAGAAGGGACTGTGGTCGGCCCAAGATGCAAACCCAGGATCCTCTTGCTGTCATGCAAAAGTGCTAACAACCAAGCTACATTGTCGCCCCAGACTAAAAACATTAATCCATATACATATTTAACAAATACACTCAGTTTGTAAAAAAAAACAAAATAAAAAATTTTGGTTCTCTGATGTTTGACTGACAATGCAGTTGTCGTAATAACAATACACGACGAAGACAAGTTTACACATAAAAAAGTCAACATATGATTTTAAAATAGCATGAACGAACAACTCTATAATCAAGACATTTGCCTAAAAATAAATACATAAAGACCTAAAATCATTTTCAAAATTGCGTTTTAGGGTAGCATCAGGATGTTCTTGCTCATCCTGCCGGTTGGTCACGGTTGCAGTGGAATTGCTTGTGGTCATCTAACATTACTGTCTCACAACATCCAAATGAGACAAGTGTTTATCAACTGCCTGTTACATGTTGTTACACAAAAATGTTGATACTGTAAATATTTTCTGCGATGTTTGTTGCATATTAACATTAAGAAGCAAAGATTATAAAAAGAATAAGGGAAAACAAAGTTTGGCAGGGTAAAACCAGTGGGTTTGGTTTATTGGATACTGTACATTTCTATATGCATGTACCTGAATATTGACATTTTTAAACACTGACACTTTTCAACACAAAATCCTGACAATGACACACTACAACACAGGAGAAAATGAATATCATGCCACGTGTCATCAAGTTTCCTCCGCTTGGCGTCAACATGTACAACAGCTGCTGCTTTTTATGTATTCCACTATTAAAATATTTACAAGCACACCACTTACAGTCTTTATATATCTACCACATTCTGTCACATTATTATTCATGCAAGCAATTATTAGGAATCTGACAATTAGTCAATCATTTCCCTTTTTCTGCAGTAAGACACATGCTGGCAACCTATCTGCCTGTCAGGCTTTTCAGAGAAGAGAATCTGTATGCTCTAACTAGACCAACACAGATCTGACAAGGTGGTGTGCACCTGTCATGTCCCACTCTCCTATAACTTTAACATGTTCATGTCTGGGCTTGGCAGGTCATTATAATAAATGAGGTGGGCTCAGTGGACAGCCATGCCTCGTTCCTCTTCTCTAATGGGAGCGAGGAAATCTGCAAACCACTACTTTACATTGACTGATGTTGAAAGCTCAAAGAAACTAGCTAAAGTGGACAATTAGGATTGAAGAGGCTGGGCTATTTTCTCCCTGCCCAATCGCATGAGATGTCCCTTGTTATTTTAATATTTCAGACAGCGGCTAATTTCTACAGCCCGGCTATGTCAAGGTAATGTGCAGCTCACATGTTGCGAATGTGTCACTTTGAACCTGGTCACTGCAGCATCTGAAGTACAGCAGACTGGTTCCTGGCAGGGGACGTGTGTTGTGGTCTTTCAATTAAATCAAGAACAGGAGACACGAGGAGACGGCAGATGCAAAACACCTTGTATTGTGTGCGAGCGTTCCATTTCATCTGGAGGTGCTCGTGTGTACATCTATGTACATATTGCAAATGCATAGACGGTCGTCCTCTCTCTCTCTCTCTCTCTCTCTCAAATTGACAGCAGGCATAATGTATGCTCAAGGCCACCACCCTTCAACAATAATATGTTGAATTGAACACAGAGGTGGCATAACTTGTATGAAATTCTCTCACTCCTTCTAGGGCACATTATGCCCTCAGCACTTACACAGCTCAACAACAGACCTACACACATACCTTGATGCTCAAGTCTAAAGCTGTTAGACCCTCCACTCACATCTGAAGTGGCTTAGCACAAGTGCAAATCTCTCCAAACCAGACCCTGAGGACTCTATTTCATACTCCCAGCCCCTCTCTGCCTCTTCCTCCCCAATATGCCTGACCTAGACGTCTGTGTTCCTTTCATCCACATTCCCATGGAAACTCATTTAGCCTAGCTAGAGGGAGAAGGCAGACCAGGGTTCAATTGGCTGGATTTATACTTGAGATATTATTCATTACATTAGCTGCCATGCTGATCTCTTGCTTGGATGTCCTCTCTCTCTCTCTCTCTCTCTCTCTCTCTCTCTCTTTCTCATTGTCTGGTGCCAGACTTCTCAATATATTCCCTGTCTTAAAATTCATGGACTTCTCCTCAATACATACCTATATTCAGTTTTCTTTCTATTGTCCCATTGCCACATGGAAATTGCATTCTTGAATGTCAAGAGCAATATTTTCAAGGACAAATTAAAGCCAATGGCACAAAGCTGCTGCATAAGACTCACTTGTCTCAGATTTATTTGAATCTGTCGCAATGATTGTAATATGCAAATACGCTTCATTTCACGCCATTGCTGTTTGCAAAAAATAAACCAAAAAAATGAAAAATAAGAATAATTAAATTGTCTATGCTTGTTTGGGAAAATTCAACATGGTGTCCACACAATGTAACAGTGAGAGTGTTTTTAATCTTCAAAAGCCAGTGTGTGCCTATCAGCACCGCACGTTGTAATAGCTAATTGTCCTTGCTGCAGCAGATTTTATGGTCTTTAGGCTTATTATATAATTGTTTGCCAGAGCGTCCTTCCTGATGAGATCTGAAACATTATGAGTGTGTGTTTGCCTGTTTTGTGTGTGTGTGTGTGTGTGTGTGTGTGTGTGTATGTGTGTGTGAAAAATATGATTCAGTTCCTTCTCAATGCCCCTCCGCTACGCCTTCCTCTTCCTCCGCCAGTTGCATATTTAATTATTTGGCCTGTGTGTTGTTGCCCGGATATCTAACACATTAATGGACATTACATTACTGGAATTATCCAAGAATGACTACAATATCTTTAGCTGCAAACAGCCCGGGGACACATAACGTTGGAAGACATGGCTGACAACGATTAGCTTTGAGCCTTACTCTAATTTCGCCACATTAGCATGCACATATGCACATGCGCACTCAGAAATAAAACAAATTTGCTTCACTGCATACTCTGACTGTCCATATTACTCGTGCTGAAATCAGTTTTATTGTTCTCCCGTCAGATGTGTGCATACATGCATTTTACCTTCCTGTTTGTAGGCATATCCATGTATGTCTATGTGCATCATATACACACACACTGCTTGATTTGTGCTTGTGCACAGGCCTCTGTGGTGGTGTGTGTGTTTGTATGCACAAGTGTGTCTGCATTTGTGTGCTCATACGTGTGAATGTCTGTGTCTGAGTGTGCACATTCGCAATGCATGCGCGTATGCCTCTTTGTCACAGAGAGAAGGGGGGTGTATCCATCTCTCCCAGTCCATTTTTTGGAGATAATGACGGCCATTTCTTCTTCCCAGTGACTGATGACAGGCAGAACTAACCGCTAATGGCATGCCAGTGCTAGAGCACGCCACTTATGTTATTTTTCCTGACAATGCTCAGGGGAAGGCTTCATTTTTTTGACATTTGACCATGCAAATTCACTCCTGCTACATTATTCCACATTTACATCCTTCACCTCCCACCTCCTCCTCCATCTCATTCACTCTGTCTCCACTCTCTCTCTCTCTCTCTCTCTCTCCGAAAATCTGCTGGTTGGTGAGAGCAAAAGCTGAGCTAATAAAGGGCCCTGAAAGATATCACTTAAAAAGCAATACAAAAGGTGTTCTGAAGGAAAAGACCGCCCTCTGTGCTTTTCTATGTACGTTTTCTGTAGCTTAGACAAGTTTTTGGTCAAATAAGGCAATCAAATGTAAAGATAGTAAGTGTGTAAAGCTAAGATGAATGAATCTTGCCAAATCATTCATCAGCACAGGAAATGTCACTTTGACATATTGTTCATTCTGAAAAAAAATGAAGTTGTGACAAACACTCTGAAAGTACATTGTAGAGAGAATGTTTGTACAGTGAGGACACTACTTTGACAATTTGCAAGAATTATTGTCAAGACTTTGGAATGGATGCAAGATTAACTAAAGCTTGGAAGAGGACAGTCATTGTTCATAAGGTTATATAAGAACCACATTTTGCAGTGAAACCACATGGACACACACATGCAAATTCACACAGGGTCTACAGGTAACATTTCAACACTTTCTGAACTGATTGCCTTTGTATCTTGATGCCCATGATATTAGTTTTTGGCCACCCCCCCCCCCCT
>OMNV01002653.1:24953-53556 GCA_900303265.1 Brotula barbata
CCCCATTCACTCACCTCGGGGAGATGTGCTGTGAATAATTTAGTCACAATGGACTGTGGTTTTAATTTCATATTTGATTCCAGCCCTTTCTCTACAAGTCAAGAACAATCATTCAAAATCAATTCAGGTTAAACTAAGGGCTAATTCCATTCCACACGTGGTCCAATTTATTAATCACACATTCATATCCAGCGCAAGTCCACAAATCATTAGTGAGTAATGAGGCTTTCCACTTCGTGTTAACTCCTTGATGCTTTATTTATGTCAAAAGTTAGCCATTGAGGCAACAACTTCATCTGCCTTTGGATAATAAAGACTACTATTGTCTTCATGGGTGGTATTGGTGCGTCTTTGTATGCATGCATGTCTGTTACTTGTGTACAGCCATTCATTCATGTGTCGTTTTGCATATGTGTGTGTGCACATACAATTAATGAGTCGTGTGTGTGTGTATTTGCGTCTGTATCTTTCCCAGATGAGACATTAGTCTCTGTGTGTGAGTGTGAGAGAGACAGATAGAGAGAAAGAAGCAGGGGGTTGATAGGTCTTGGTGGGTCAGCACACCTGCTGCGGCTACAAGCACTCTGGGACAGCTAATGTTCTCTGAGCTGACAGGAATCTCCCCCACCACTCCGATGGCCAACCCTCCTCCTCTCTCCTTCCCCTTTAGTTTGTGCTGAGATAGATTGCCCTTGTAACGGGGGCTAATAATGTGCCACAGAAGGCTTTTTAATGGGAAGGACTTTGATAGGTTTCCTAGGACCGAAAAAAAACACACAGAGAAAGACATGCATTGCATGCACATGGAGACAAGAACGGACATACATATTGATGCATACGTGCATGCCCGTGAAGTCACGAACAAATGCGAATGTGAATGTGCACACATATCCATGCACACACACCCACATTCGCATACTCTGTACCTGTCGGCTTGTTTTACCACATTATTATGGCTGGCAGGGGGCCTCTGGCCCTCTGCTGTTTTCCAAAGGCAGCCTGTAATGTGTCAAGAGAGAGAAAATGAGGAAGGAGGGAATAGCAGGAGAGAAAGAAAGAGGAAAAGGAGGAGGAGGTAGACTGCCAGCTGACAATGAAATAAAGCCCATTAGAGAAAAGTCAAATAACACAGGGAAGGAAGTGACAGCAGGCCTGTTACTTACGCAGCTTTACTGTCTTTAACTACTGTCAGGCCCACTGGGTGACAGCTAGCTGCCATACTGTATCTCTCTCTCCCTCTCTCACACGCACACACACACTATATACTGAAAAGTAAGTATGTATATGTATATACAGTACTGTATGCCCACACACACAGCGTATAAAGTAACTCATACATGTGCAGTGCTTACTGTAACTGCTACAGTATACAGCTGTATACTGTATGTGTGTCTCTGAGCCACTCCGTGAGTAGGATTTATGTTTCAGTAAACACGGATATTGAGTACATTGATAAATAAAGGCTGCTCATGGCAGATAATGACCTCATTTTTTTCCCTTAAGGTTATTTTAATCACAGATGCACTGAGGGATACATTTTAAGGAACCAAATCATCTATAAATGCTGTTATATTTAGTTTGTAATTATTTTGTACGACAGTATTATATTCCCTCCTATCTGTCTGCTCAACTTCAGTGAGCAACTTCAACTTTAAAGTCCCTTTATGCAACAACCAAAGAAAAGGCCACTGTTCACTGTAACCTGGTTCTAACTCTATGGTTACTCCACTTCATGAAGTACAATTAACATATTGAACACATTAGATGTGGACAGATGAAGTCTTTAATGATAATGATTATATTATAGAACCCAATTAGGCTTGTAAACTCCTCTTTCCGCGCTTTATGTCATTGACCTTCTACAGGACCACCTGTTTCCACCAATCCTCTCCCTGTATCCATCATGTGAACACACTGGCTTATCAAAGTGCAAGAGCTGCGTGTGATATTCCCTTCTTTCAGACAGGTTTACGAAAAGTAACATCTATATTCATTGATTCATTATTGGCAATTCAAACTTCAGTTTGCTAAATTGGAACGTTGCTGAACAATCCACTCAAGTGCCGGCCGGAGTATTTGAAGGGAGCACGCAACGTCACAGACAAGCAGAGCCGGAAGTAAACAAAGGCAACGCGCTACCGTGCGTCGCGCTTTCAAAAGTTTTCAGCGGCGATCTACAGCCAAACCGTGCAGGATCAGAAAGACTAACAAATCCGGAGTGGCAGCCGGTAAGATCCTCAACTGTCTCAAAGACCGTTTTCCTGAAGCGGATCGCTGCCGGTGCTAGACCTGGTGGCTTGCCACTCATGTTACGGGGGAGGGATTTGTTAAACGTTCGGGATGTCTATGTGTTATGTTCTTTATGGTTTAAAGTTTGGTTGAGTGTAAATAATAATAAATATTGATAACGATAATGATAGTGGTCTCAGTGATCACGTTAAAAACAATAATATTTATGTTAATAATAAGAGCAATATTAATTATATGACGTAATTTCATGTTCATGAAATGAAATTCACACATTAGTTAATAAATTGATTTGGAACAGCAGTAAGGATTTGGTTTACTTATGTTCAATATAATAAAGTTTCTTATTTAGATTTAGTAAAAGAATTAAAGCTTATGTTACAAAATGCACTAGTACATAAATATTTCATGGGAATTTGCAAATGTGTGTATATTTGTTGTTGCCTATTTACGTTTTGCAATGGCATACATATGTGTATTTTTTCTGTTCAAAGGTTTTTCACCTATTGGCTATTGGCAGGTGTCAAATAATGGAAAGAAAATAAAAGAAGAAAAAGCAAAAGCTGCCTGGTCATTGAGTGGTATCCAGTTAGAAAACTTAGCGTAGACTCTTTCAGTCCCTTTCAGGTGGGGAAGCTGCACAAAAATCTTAAAAGGACTTGACAATTATATTCATATAGAATCATTGATTTAATTCTGTAAAATACGTTTTATTAGATTTATGGTATGTATGTGATGTTGACAAATAAAATGTAAACGCAACAACTACAGTATATTAAATTAGATTAGCTCACATTAGACTATATTAGATTGTTTTGTTTTTTTAATCATCAAATGTTACCAAATTGTTTTTCCAGTAACCACTAAAAATGGCAGACCAGCAGTCCTCACTCCTCAGAGGTCACTGAAGTGGACTACCCAGATATGGAAATGAAACAGATGACATGTAAAGTCATATTTCAGTAATGTTCTTGTCACCATGGCCATTCGAATGCATGTTTTAAAGTGATATGAGGCTGACCTGTCAGAAAAATGGACTTTTAAATGATATAGACAGAAAACATGTAAAGCCAGGTCTCACTAATATTTTTAAAATATTAATGTGTACCTCCATCAATGCATGAGTGAGGGATATTCTAATAGATACTGAATTATTCATACCCATAAATAAACCCTGCTTACCTAGATTAGGACTAAAAACCCCTACTATGATGGTTTATGAGGACAGGGTATGTAAAGGTTTTTTTGGCATTCAGCTCTACCTGCACATTAAGTTGAGCTTGCAGTCTGAGGAAGATGGATGTCAAAACTAAAAGTATGAACACCAGATGACAGGAATATGGTCATTTTATATTCACTCAGCACAACTTTCCAGACCTTTAAAGGATGATTTTCAACGGCTCAGCCACTTGTGAGCCATGGATAGTTGACTATGCACAGTAAACGTATGGTGAGGACCAGTTTGTTACTGTCAAACCAATCTACTGCCTATCACAATAAAACATGACTTCAGTTTTTCATGGAGTAGCTCAGGTTTGGCTTTTAACACTCTTTAACATTATGTATTGCATCAAGCTGTTGTACCAGATTTGTCAAATGAGCAGAATGATAGCTATAGGTAATTTTCCTTGTTTACTTGTCCACAATCGTCGAACATATTTGAATTAGAATTTTCTCTTAAGGACTTTGAAATTTAATTTAGGAACCACTTTCATAAAACACGCTGAAGACTGGCTCGTTAAAAGCATAAGGGACAAGAAACAGCTGAAAGGAATGACTCATTACAAAATGACCTCCCCAAGCATGCAAACTTCATTCAGAGATACATCTTGATGTGGTTGTGTTTGTCTTTGCTGAAACATTTTGGTTTGCTGCGTCTTTTAGATCTGTAAGAGCAATTGTGCGAGAGAATTGAGTGTCAATCAGTTCTAGTCAGAGGCGTTTAATATTTAATTGAATAAACAAACTGACACAAACAACTTAATGGTGGAGCGTTATTATGATGATGTTTAGCATATTCTCTCTCTTAAAATTCTGTCTTGAAAATGTAATTATTGTTGACCAAATTAATCACACTATAATTAAGTTGTGGCGAGTTATGTAAGTAGGCTATACAGAGAGCTTCTTCATACTTTGGTTTGAGTTTCATCCTCAGTTGTAGCTTTAACATTAAAAGTACTTTATTAACCATATTACAAAAAGTACAAGCACACAGAAGAAAATCTCTTCTCCAGTACCACTGGTAATTCTATATGTTCATCAGGCGCCATTTGTTGGTCTCCGACAAGACAGTCAGGAGCTTTCTTGGGCTTTCTGATGACTTTTGTTTTCTCTGAGAGCTAGTTATGGCCTTTGTCTGGGAATGGAATTATTTACATACTCAGTGTGGCTTTTGGTTTACCAAATATTGTACATATAAACTTAATATGCAACTGTACCTATCCACCAGATAACAATATTCTCATCTGGACATGTACCTTCCAACCGGCCTGATTCTGATAAAACTTGATCTGCCCAGTCCCAGGTGCCTGCCATGTTTTGTGGCTCTCCCTTCAGCTATGGTTATGACCATTTAGAGTGTTTGCACCTGGTTCCCACTTTCCATGGCTATATTCAGACCCCTGGTTATCCAGTTGTAGGCATTTATCCTGTCATCATAGCGTGGTACAGAAGAGGTAATGCACACCATGTAATCAACTCTAATCCACAACAGTATGTCATCCACAAAGACGGAGAACTCTGACTATTTGGCAGCAAGTGTCCTGGTCTCAAGAGCATGACCATGCTGACCCACAGACTGGCTCAATATCTGAGAACGGTCGGCAAAGTTTACTAGGTGGTGAGTGTGTCACAACCGTCTTAGTGATAGTGATATTATTGTCTTAGCAATATGACTACTTGGCCCCCAGTGTAGCAGTTGTAGCAGCAGATGGGACACATTCTGTTTTGGAATAATGAGGCTGTATATTTTCAGTGTTTTTGTTTCGAAAGACACATTTTAACGTTCCTTCACTGTCTAACTTTTCTTCTTTGACAGTAGGGTCACCAGATTCCCTTGGGTGCACAAGAAAGTGCTTGATACTTACTGTACAAATACCTTTACATTCAGTGCAGCTTAGACTCATACATGGCATACAGTTCAAGCAAGATACTACTCACACAAAGCCACCTAGAGCAATACAGTTCTCAGAAAAGAGCATAAGGTTACCTATCACGATGCCGTTAACCAAAATGAAATCTAAATTAACTTATCCAAGCGAAAATCAGTGGGATGTGAAGGCTGCCCCCTAGTACATCACATTGGAATTGATTTTTTCCCCCCAATGTTTTTTGTTAGTCAGACAGTTGAGTACAAAATGAATACATATATATATATAAGAGGATTTAACTTCATAGCTGCTCCAATGAGGCTGACATTCCAAGAAAACACAGAACAAACTTGACTGATCTTCAGAAGCTGCATGTCCTCCTGCTCTCAGTTCATGAAAAACATCTATCCAACACTCAGAAACAGCCCTCTTGTTCTAGATCCAGTCAGTATAGTGCTTGTGTGAACTTTTCATAAAAATTGTTGCTTGGTGTAGCACTCGTACTTTGTGTGAGTACGCAGGGTGCCATTTTTACTTGGATTTCATCTATCTCGGATGCCAAAAAATAAAGCCCGCTACTGGGACTGTTTTTCTGTTGTTTAATCCTGATGCAGGGTGAGAGCAGGAACCACTCTTGATAGAACGCGAGACAAAGGACAAAATGAGGGCTGTTAATACTTTTTGATACAACTACCAAATACTCATATAATGATCAGAACAAGTAAGAAATCATTCTAATATAAAGTCATAGATACAGCCCAACAGTTTATAACCGACCACATCAGTAAGATGTATTACTGTAAGATTACATTAAATTTGAATAAAATTTACTGTCTGGTGATTTGGCAAGAGAGGCAATCTCCAATGGTGTCTAATGAGGCCACATTTCTTAAATATAGCCAACAAATGAAAAAAAAAAACAGAGAGACATCTTAACACATGAAGATAGAGAAAACAGCCATCATCAACATTTTACACCACATTTAATCTAGTTTTCGAGCTATAGAAAGTTTGTAATTACTCATTACACAGGCTCTTTAGCATACTTCAAATTGATCAGTTTTATTTGGAGGTACAAAATAGTTCGATCTGGAAACAGTATCGGCATCTGTCTTTATTCCAAGTAAAATGTAACCTCCATGGGGTGTAGTCACTTAACACAACTCCTCTAATAATCAGATTTCACTTGGGGAGAAAATAGGTGTCATTAATATTGAACAGAGAATGAGTGTTTAAGGACTTTTGATGAAGCAAATCAAATAAGCCTGGGGAGATTCAGAGAGTCTGGTTCCCCAGGTAATAAAGTCTTCATCTGTGGTGAGGAACACATCTCTCTCTCACTCTCTATCTTTAAATTAGAATAACATCACCCCAAATTGTATAATTAATTATGACCATATCTGAACATAACCAAATTTTCGGCAAAGATTTGGTGTGCATGTAGATCAAGGAGTTGAGGGAGGGAGACCGAGAGCAAGAGAAAAAGAGACGCACAAAGATTAGATTAGTCCTCCTTTTGAGACGTTTCCATCGTAATGAAGCAGCAGGGTGACAGGTGAGCCTGCTGTGCCCTCCTGTGGCCACAGCAGTGAAATATTTCATGTCCCAGTTCTTTCTATAACCCTAATTGCAATACTCAGAATTCCATTAACCTGTAATAACCATGCATTAGACAGTTATAACAATTATGGCATTCAATAGAAAATTTAAAAAAAATCCTTGTAATAAAACATGTTATTTCAATGGTAATTACTTGCTAGGTGAGTATAGGACCTTTGAGATAATGTTGACATAAAATAAGCAATGTACAAAGAAAACAATGTACACGGTCAACTCAGCTTGAATCCTAATGCAGATTGAAAGGTCCAGATGCAAAAAAATATATAATAACCATAATATGTTTTTTAATACTTAAAAATAGAATAAACTATACTCCTGCAACTAAACTTACTACAAAGTACTACATTAGGTAGAGGGGAGGGGAACCCTCTGAGGATTGTAGAATAAACATACACAATTTAGTCGGCCAATGGCAGACTTTTTATGCAGTCATTTCAGAGATAAATTGGTTAAAAAATAGGTTTAAAATGCTATTACTACTTACAGATCATTTCTGCTTCCTAGTTTGCTATTTAAAATGTATTTTTAATTCTTGGAAAGGTACTCGATGACTGAATCTCTTCCATTTGTGTTAATATATTAGTTACTATAAAGAATTCTGGAGTTTAAAAAAAGGCTTCAAGTCAACAATCAAGTTATGAAGACAGTTGGCCAACAAGCCACCCAGATAGGCATCTTACTCGTCAGTCCAAGTGACAGTCAATCCACCGACAAATCAATCAGACGCTCAGCTAATCCTTAAGTCAGTCAACAAGCCTGTTATCCAACCAGCCTGCCACTCAACGCGTCAGACATGCCACTCTTTTAATTGGCCCATTCACGGCCGCTGAACCAGCAGCCAGTATAAACTAAAACATTTGGTCAGCAAACTGTTAGCCTCTGCCAGTGAGTCAACCATTCCACCAGTTTAACATATACCTAAGCAGTCAGGTTAACACAGTATATATTAAACAAGGAATGTGACAGGCATGACCTTTTTCATTTCCACTGTGGAGGGTCCAAATCATTAATATTACTATGGTAACCACCCAGAGCATAGACACAAAACTGGGTATAAATAAAGAGCGAACCATTTAAGGATGGCCTCCTCATTCAAAAACAAACATGCAGACACACACAAACAAACACAAACGAGGACACGTGTGCACAGACGCACGCACACACAAACGCACAATATGCTAGCTGACGTGTGCCCATCTCCTCTGTTCTGCCCTTGGAGAATCAAAATGCTAAATGTATGTGCATATTTTTTCATAGCAAGAGACATATTAGAATTTTCCAGCGACTCCACCCCCACCCCCCAATCTCCCATACGGAGGACATGAAAGAGTCTAGAGCGCATAATGCTGAAGGAATTAAGGGATTCCTTGGTGGCCCTGAGTACCAGGGGCCATCGTAATGACGAACAGGCTAAAGCGCTTTGTACCCTGCCTTTTACCCCACTCGGTCAGCTCCTCTTTCTAGCACTTTTCACTTTACATGGTTTTTGGAGGGGGATTGCATCATTAAATATTCATTCCTGAGGTAATGCAATGATTGTGTGTTTGTTATTGAAACAGGCGTGTGTATTAGAACAAAGAGATAGAATTGTTCTTTTGTGGGAATGGGAAGAGACAGACCATGGAGGGAGGAGAAAAGTGTCTCTCTGCATGCATGCTTCAACTGTGTGTGTGCATGTGTGTCTGTGTGTGAGTGTGTGAATATATGATCATATTAAAGAAAATATTCACTTTGCATTTTCTTAATGATTTGACAGTATGTAAAAAGACCATGAAAATACGCTACATCTCCACTTTTTTTCTCCTGTGAGTTTAAAGGGTATGATCTCACTCTACTTTTCTCTTTTATCTCCTCTCCAATGATGGCTATTGATCTGGGTTAAAGGAGCAGAGGGAAATTGATTGAGAAACTCTAGCATGGTCAAAGAGGAAGGATTCCCACAGGGCCCTCTAACTGGTGTTGTATGGTTCGTACAGATCTTCCTCTCTCCATCAGGGTCCACTTACCACATCACCACCACTGTCAAACACTGTATTGTAGACCGGTGCTGTCAGTAATAGGAAAACTGAACATTACACTACAAGTAAAGGTCCCGATCTCTCTCTCTCTCCTTCTATCTCTGCTGCTTCTCTGAATCCTTGTTCAAAATAAGGATTCCTCACAAAGAGTGAATAAACCAAGAGGCTGGTTTCTGATGGCAATTTACGTCACATCAAATCAAATCACAATTTACCCTGAATAATTTTGATTGAATATTGTTATTTAGCATCAGGGATCAGGCCTGTCTGTACTTAAGGTGCTGCCAAAATGTCACAGTTGTTATATCCACTAGAGGGGGACATTGGACTGTTCACATGAGTAGTACAGACAGTATGAGAACATGGATGGACATACTGTTTACTGTGCAATATAACAAATAAATCAGATAAGTAAAAGGATGTGGCAGAAAGCAAGTACATACACCCATCATGAAATGAAGCAAAGCATTGAGACTGTTGGTTCAAATTATTTTTTACGACTAATATTTAGAACAGTAACACTTTTTTTCAGAATTTCCAAGAATAAATTTACTGTTAATTCTAATAGGTTTCCAAGATATTTAATGTGGTACTATAAAGTATATACAGTATGTACACTACAAGAACTACATACAGTAGAAAGGTACATAATAGGATTACTACCACGTACAGCAAGTAGTATTGCCTGTTAGAAGAAAGAATTATTGTGGTTACAATATATGATTTACCTATGTTTTTATCCAAAACTGTAGAATAAAATGACATTAAGAAAACCAATGTATACTGCTTTTATTTATTTATTATACACAGTAAAATTAGGTAATTAAAAGTTTTAAAAAAAACTAAGGACAATGCACAATGTCATCATTTTGTGTGTACAGGTAAATAACTTGCTATTTCTCTACAATTTTGAACAAAAGTCAATTATAGGTTTAAGCAAACCTGCTAAAGAACATTAGTTCAAACTATAATGAATATGTGCAGTGGCCCTTACAAATCGCTAATAATACTCCACTATTATTCTGAGGGAGTGTGACTGAGTGAGAATAGACTGAAAAATCTTCAAGGATGACTTTTTGTCATGTTTTATCAATTTAACCAAAACAGGGCTGTCAGGCAGCATGAAAGAATCACGTTAGTTAAACACATCAGTTTGCTCGCTGCTGGTGTAAAGTAAGCTTACACTAATGTGGCAGGTCACAGTCGTGTTTTATGTTAGCTTTGGCATTGTTCCCTCTGAGGGAGAAAGTGAACCTTTGTCAAAGTGTCACATCCAGGCAACACTTGTCTTGATCAAAGCTGCCCACCGCCTTCAGTCACACGCACGCAAATGCAAAAACAAAAGAGCACATAAACCCCGCAATGGACAGACTCTGGCTAACACTGAAAAACTCTCACATGCTCACATGCACAATCACAAACAGGCACTGACACCTACACGCACTCATACATTTGTATACACATGCACAAACACATGCACAGTAACTCTGTAAATCAGCAGGATTACCCCCAGAGAAAATGGAGACCTCTTCCAATGGTGTTAATCCCCTTTGTACATTACTGGTGTTAATTGAAAAAATGACCTCTTTAGTATGGTAGCCTGCTGGGTGATTACATAGCCCAAGCACAGTCTGGCACGATTTGTAAACATTTCCAGGAAAAGCTAAATTACAGTTATTCTGTGAATTATCACTTTAAATAAGGTGGCTAACCCCTCACTTGTTATGGGAGACTGTGTGAAGGCATAGATCTGTTTAGAAAACAGTGAGAACTGCAGGAAGAATGCAGAGAAAATTAAAAGGAAAGGAAACACATGCAGAGATGAAGCAAAACGAATCACCTTTCTCTTGAACTGGGCTGTATTTAGTGGGCTTCGGGGTCAAGTAGAGTTCAGTGATGGTTCACACAGTCACAGCCAAGGTCCTTGTCGTTTTCGCTGTCCTCGCTGCTCTCCTGTTATCGCCTTCACTCCAGGAGGCCATATGTTGTAAACACAGCTACAGGTCCAAGTTGTCAGTCAGACTTTTGGGACTTTTACATTGCAGTTCTTTCAGGAAATAGCGAACTTTGCGATGTAAAAATCAAAATAAAGAAATTTGCTGGAGTTTGCAATTCAGCAAAATCGACACGATATGGTCCGGATGTAGAACGTAAATGAGGAAGGTAGCAAACGGCGGCGTGCTGCGCTCACATCATAAAATGGCGTTACTTAGCGTTCACAGGAGTCTTATCTTCGATATTGTTGAATGGTAATCCATCTTGTGAACGTATCTGTGCACCGAAACAATATCTCAAAACGTCCGTTCGCAAACGTTGTATTAAGATAAGTCTACTTCACGTACAGTCAGCAAGGCTCCGTTAGCAACATCTCCACTTGTCAAAACATGAAGTGGGTTTATGGGAAATGTGTGCCCGTCACGAGAACCAAGCCATAGATGAGTTAGCCGAACTCCTCACAATAAGACTACATTTCCCACAAACACCTGCGTTGGTGAAATCAAATCAAACCAAGCCGACTTTTTATAGCATGGCATTTTCTGTGAAAACTCGATGTTTAAAAAAAGAAAAGAAAAAAGTGAATTATTCGACAACAACAATTTTCACAATTATCAAATGTTCCACTTTCTGTTAATGTCTGCAATTTTGCTGCAAAAGAATCACGCACAAACACCACAAATTACTTTACTATAGATGAGATGGAAGTTTCGGGAAGTTCATTCATTCATGTTTCACTTTCAGCTCATGTTTTTCCCAAGCCATACTAAAAATAACTTCATCTATTTGCCAAATGATAGTTTTATTAATTTTAGGCTATTAATTGCTTATTACCTGTCTGTAAACTAAATATCCCCTTAGCCTCTCTGCTCTTCTTTTTGCTCTTTTTGTATTTATTAATTCAGTGATTAATTTATGTTCTGTAGATTCCTGGAACATTGTTAAAGAGGAATCTGTCATTTGGTACAGCACAGATTATATTTATTGTTGATTTAATGTTGATCATACACTGAATTATACTTATCTCCTGACATGTCAGGATTTTTGGCCAGAATGTTCACTTCTGAGGGTGTGTTTGTCTTTAAATGACTCACAGTGCTGTCCTGATCCTTTAAATACTATAAATTCTAAAATAGGAGACAGATACAGTAGTTTCCCAAGGTGTGATGAAATTAGTGTGCAGGATTTTTGGCATCTGACTATCTGAAAAAGACACTGATCTGCCGTAATAGCAGTGTGTCCATTGTGTCTTAGTATCTGATATCGACAGTCCCTGTCTGTCAAATCCATTACTATTTGTTACTAGTTGTTTGTACTACTTGTTCTTCTTGATAAAAATAAACTACTAGTCAAAAACCCATGACTTCAAACTGATTATTGTTATAGTAATCTTAAATCAAATTTATTAGTGTCTTCTATGGTAAGTAAACACTTACTAACTTTATTTATTATTGAGGAGAGGTATATACGTCCCAAACAACATACTTGTGTTTTACTTAATGTGCTCTGCTTTGCCTGATGATAATTTTATCATTGAGCTTTCATAATTTATTGTACACATTTTGCAAAATTACCTCAATAGTAGTTGTGTAAAAGCGGCTGTCCATCTTCAGCACATGGTAACTGGTGCTCAAGACCGCAAGTGCAATTTTCAACATATTTCAGACTTTATTGACCTGAGAAAGATTGAGACGATATCCGTTGTACGGGTTATGTTACTGTGGGTGCAGCTTTATGTGCATCCTCAGGGAGCCCAAGTTGGCTCCACGGGGCTCTCGGTGTAAGAACAACCCCTGAGCAGCTGTTCACAGGATCTATAGGAGCAGTGGAAGTGATCTTCCCCTACGATTTTCACCTCACGGACCAAGCATGTCCAACAAAGGAGAACGGAACAGAAATTTTCCTCATTCAGCACAAATCATTTTCTGGATTGCTCCTTCCTCCTTGGGGAAGTTTGATATTACCACAGCATGTTTCCCCCTACCCATTTCATGTGAATGTATAGTAACTTTGCTGTTAGTACGCCATCTGAAAGTTCTGCCTTATCAATGTAAACAACAAACCAAACCTGTATCAAAACCGTGCCCACAATCATGAAAGGTAATAATTTTGAGGTGCCAACTGTCTCAATTTAGACATTTAGAAGGAAGCCTGAGTTTTTTTTTAATTCTAAAAGTGCTTTTTATTATTCTAGTTATTATCTGCGTGACTGCAATATAAAATATTGTGTGTTAGACAATGTTGACTTGTACTGTATATTTACTCCCCTCTGGTGGCCAACAGATGCACAACTATCAAGCTATAGAAAGTGAGATTAAATAGAATTGCCTCCTCAATACAATATGACCAGGGCTAAAATCGGTTTCCCTTTATAAGTGCACCGAGGGCATGTACATCAGGCGTTATCACACATATCACTACATCACACATGCAAATATTGCAGTCTGCATACATCTAATCAGGTGTTGGTCTTCAATCTTCTCAATCTTCCAGCTCATTTTAAGTATTACAGCTGTCATCATACTACAATCATAGAATAATGTTTTTTGTTTTGGGAAAAAAAACATCTTTCATCCCCTCTCTTTGTCAGCCATAGAGGAATGTAGCCTTGACTTGTATGCGTGTATGTGTGTGTGCGTGCGTGTGCAAGTCTGCATGTTTTATTGCCTTTTACTGTTTAGCTAGAAAGTGCAGAAAGCAAGGCTGTCAGGCTTCAAACATTTGGCGCAGGCCCTAGATATGTAGCCATCCTAATTAGGCTGATTGAAATGCACTCTTGGATTAGCACGTAATGGTTTCCACTCATTAGACAAAGGTTGCTTGTTGCAGAATGAAAAGCATGGAATGTGGTTCTTCCACCCTATTTTCCACTCAGTCTGTTGACAGTTGAAAGGAGGTAGGGAAACAGCCCACTTAAAAAAAAATTGACAGCTATACACAAGACAAAGGAGCATATATAGGAAACATTACGTCATTACATTTTTCAGGAAATTCTGTCTACTTTTACATCATTGTCAATGCTGCCTACCTGAACAGGACCCTTCATGAAAATCCACCATATCTAAGTAACTTTAGTGGACACATTCACTCATTTATCAGTTAACACTCTCCATACATTCATCCATAAAACAGACTCATAGCATCATCAACACAGAGAACATACGGATTATTCTATCGCCCTACCTACCTGAAAAATATATCATTTAACATTTTGGAAGATACAGAGAAATGACAAACCTCTGATTTAGCTGGAGAGACACAAAGTTTTTTCACAATTTAAATCAATAGACGGCTTCTTCAAACAACAAAAGTTGGTCAAACCCGGTGAAAATAATCTGTAGTTTTCATAATCACGTAATATGAACAATCTAAATATACATGGCACAAATAATCAAGTGAACTTTTATGAAATAATCTTGAACTAATACCAGTGGTTGTTAAGGTATTCATCCGTAAACAAGCACACTCACGATTCCTACTTGGTATTTAGCACGAGCAGGAACAGCTTTTGTGTTGGAAATTGCTCTTGAGCCCAAGCATGAGTTTCACTCCACTGTAAGGAAATTTTCTTAACGCCACCGTTTCAAGACAAAACTTGGAACTATTGCACAAAAACAACTGATCCAAAGCAAGCAAATAGTGTCAGAGCCACCCTTTCTTGTTTTGTAATCAGTTTACACTAACGACGTTTTAATCTAATAACTAATGAGCTGTAACACTCTGTAAGGCACAAAGGGTGGATACCTAAACAATGTAAGTGTGATTGACGAGATGTTTGGAACGCCGTTTGTGTCAGCCATACTTGGTTCTCTTTCTGCATCCATTGGCAGACGGGTTCCCCTGTGCCCAGCCTCCTCACGCCAATGAGCCACACATACCAATATGCACAATTATGTAGCTGTCCAACAGTTTTCTCCCAAAAACCCTTCCCTTAATCTTCCTCTTATAAAGTCACAGTGGAGTCTTTGACCCGACAATGCCTGCCTTTGTCCAACAAATGAAGTCAGGGGTTATTCGCCACACCTGTCATATAGAAAGCAGGGTGCTGTGATCGCTCATGGGGCAACACGGAGCAATTAGTTCAAGATCAAGAAAGACGATCCTTCAGCTGAACGACCACTTGACAAAACTCAGTTTGATGCTGATAAAGAAGGTAAATAATATATCCAGGTATGAAGTGTGCATGATAAATGGCAGTTATTCATTGCAGTGTGAATTTGCCCCTTTAACTCCAACTTGATGCATGTTGTTGCCATGGATGCATTAAACAAAGACTGAGGATTTCAAACATGAGGCCCCGTTCATTCAAATAAAAGTTGTTCACTCAGCACATATGCCAAAACCTCTCCTACTTCTTCCTTTGCTCTCCTACTCCTGATTTCCATGATCTATGCGCATATTCATCTTCTTCAGACTGAACCTTCTGACTCCCTACATGCTTGTCAAATAAAATAAAAAGGTGGCTTTTAAATTATATCAGAACTTTCACTTAAATCTTTTTTTACCTGTGCAATGAAGTCAACAACGTTTTAGTTGAGTCAGTTTTATGATTTAATATGTCTGTTTTGAATTGTACTTCTGAGCTTTGGCAATGCCATGGGCCAATAAAAACATGTGATCATACGTTGCTCTTTTGACATCAAAACAAACACATATTTGTCTGAGAGAAGATTGGATAAAGAAAGGGGAATTGTTAGCACATTAAATATAAACACTAATCCTCAATAGCGATGGTATTTCTTTGTTGACATTTGAGCGTTTGGATAAATCTGGTTGCCATCTTTCAGTTGCTGATCATCTTAATATGTTATTTTCAACATTGTGGTAGGCAAAGTTGGATGATTTGACCTGGCAAATGATGTCATTTACTTGCCTTAAATCTCCCTTTCCTTCACAATTTTATCATTTTACAGGGGTCTCGTTAAATAGACAGGAATATGGTAGCTGATGACAATCTTGAGTTCAATAGGACATCAATACGCAGTGTTGAACTAAGTTAGTCCAAGCTGTTGTTACTTACAAAACTGTTGTTTCTTATTCTCACTACTGCTGATAAGAACACGATAACACAGAATACAAACAAATGGCCCAATATGAGGATTTCTTTTTCTCTCTGCTTCAACAAAAGACGCAATATTACAGTATAATTGAAACAGGGTTAGACATTTTCAGAGATGGCAGCATTTGGAATAAGCAACAAAAGACATGATTTATTGAAAAGTCTGTGCGTGCCAATGAAATGAATGAGTAGCTGCAGCTTTACAGCAATAAGGTTTCAAGTACAAGATCATCAAAAATCCGATGATTATCTCTGTCTCTGGAAAAATTGACATGTGATACATCTATAAAGCCTGACAATTCAACATGCTGAAAATCAACAGAAGGCAAACTTGAGAAATCACCTGTTGAGACAAGTGTCAAGTGACTTTAGTAATCACAACAGGTGGCTTAGTCTCTGTTCTTTTCCAAACGTAATGGATAGATTAAAAAGCTTTATATGAGAAAAAAAACGGTGAGAAAATTTCAATGACTTGGTAAATTAAGTGTGTTAACACTGTGGAATTCTTCTCTTGGTGCATCAAACAGTATCAATCTATGTCAAATGTAGAGTCAATCAAGAAGTCGGACGTAACGACAATAGCAGTAGGAATTCATGATTTTTATAAAATACATTATAGTTTGCCCCGATGAGCCACAGCACACTCCTCAAAGTGCACATGCTCACATTCTGTATTGGTTTAACCCGGATATTAGTGATATTTAATATGTCAAACATTTTTACGAAGGGCTAATAACAACTACCAGTTTTATGACGCCTTAAAGTTTTCAGGTCATTATAAGTGGCAATTGTTATATTGACTCAATTAGTGTTAATATCCTGCTAAATTAAGATTTGGCAACACACATGGCGAAACTGCATTTTAAAGTATGCCTGTAATGCAGTGTACTATTCAGTGTACAGTGTAATACTATAGTATTGTACTAGTTGGAATTATCTGTATTTCTGCAAAGTTTGAACAATAAAATGCTAAAGCTTTCTCCAAGGTGTCCTCCCCTGACCTATTGGGGGACGTAAGAAGAAATTTTATTTGGGAATACCAGATTTGTTTCCCTTTCCGTATGAACCAAATTTTCCCTTTAGACAAAAATAAGGATAATCGCCCCAACCAAACCCACAGCAAAACAAAGCAATTATGTTTATTGATGTAGTGGGAACAGTGGTGTTGCCATTTTCCCTGTTTTTTTTCTGTTTTCTATCTAAATTCAACGTCATTGTTTCGCATTAGCATCCATCTAAACATTCTGACACCATTATTTTGTTTGCACTGTCAACAATTAACATTACAAATTGAGTCCTGTTTAATCTCCAGCTTCTCATTATTTTTTTTTTATTTGTCTACTCACTACTTATCATAACCGATGACTGATACAAATAATGATAACAGACGATTCCCTCAGTCATCGGAGACTAAATTACCACTCAGTGGGTTTTTTCAGCTACAAACAGAAATAGTCCGGCCTTCCCTGTCAATTGTTTCTTTCTCTCGGAAAGCATCTTGGCCAAGCACCAGTGGGCGCTTTGCTACCCACATTGCTTGCAGACCAGATAAGGGCAGAGTTTCATTCAGTATTTTGGTCAACAGATGTTATTGGTTAGGTAGAATTGAAGAGCATCACGTACGAGGACACATGAACAATCCTCAAAAAGGACGTTTGTTCACCCTACACACAAACATGGTGTTTCTGTTATCCCCATTGTCTCCTTCTCTGGTCTGCGATGTGCAGCGCGATCGAAATGTGATATTATGCTAAGTTAGACAAAATTAGAGCTATACCCCACCAAGTCAAAATAGATGCACATTTGTCACATATGCTATCTCAAAATTCCGGCTCGCTCGGCTGTGGAGGCTGCAGCTGTTTCTGATGTGGTTATTTGATAGTGTCACCCATAAAACAGTTTTATAATTAAAACATTACAGTGCGTGTTGGTGCGCATGTGTGGTTGTATATGTATGTGGGAATGGCTTGGAAAATCTGAAAGCAGCCTTTGTGACTGTAACCTTTGAGAATGACAATAACTCATGTGTTTGTGTGGGAAACGGAAAAATCATCCTATCACTGTGGAGGACAGACATCATTACTTCTCAAATAGTACCGCAGTGTAGATCCTTTCAATGAAATACTTTACGTTGTCCATGTATCCTACAGTATTGTGTAGCATTGCTGTAATTGGTCAATCCCCGGACAACAGGACAGAATTATTCTTTGTGCCATTTTCCCACTCCCCCTTCTTTTCCAGCATTGTTAATGGGTTCGTTTTTTTCACCCTTTCCCACTCTGCTGAATCTACAGATTCATTTATGTGGGATGAGCAGTGAAAGGCACTTCAGGTCAGGATACTACGGGTTTGCCCTTTTCTGATAAAAGGGTTTCAGTTGCCTCTTCTGTATGGAAAGGGTGACGACAACGTAGCGACGGCCCACTAGTTTTTGTTCCTTTTGCTCAAGGGCAGGCTGGATTTTGGGAATAGAGCCAAGTGACTGGACTATCTATCTATCTATCTATCTATCTATCTATCTATCTATCTATCTATCTATCTATCTATCTATCTATCTATCTATCTATCTATCTATCTATCTATCTTCAAAAGACTAACAAAAAAATTGGTCAACTTGGTGTTATAATCAACGGTTGTATTAACTCTTACAGATTTCTTAGTATATATTTTTTTCACCATTCCAAAAATGTTGCTGAATGTCAGACCTGTCTCGCTTCTCAGTATATCAGATCTCTGTCATCTTTTATCTTTGACCCAGATCGAGGGTAGGAATGTGTTTTTTACTAGTGGAGACATGGATATGTAAACTCCCTGTGCTATGGGGTCAGAGGACACACTGCATTCCAATCCAATCCAAGGATGTGCATTTTTTTAAAATTCAAAACGACAAAAAAAGAGACATATTTATAGAGAATATATGCATGATGGATTTGTATTGCTCAGTGTTATAGTAAATAAATGTATAAATAAACATTCAAAAGGTAACTTTTTAGACAATAAGTTCCAAACTGGCAAAAAACAAAGATTAAAATAAAACTATATGTCAAGGTTTTATAGTTTGTCATATAGTTTATCATAACAAATGTAATAGTTCCGCGTATATACGGTGTTGGTGTCTAGATTCTTTGGCACTCATCACTGTTGTGAGGGGATAAAAGCTTCCAAACAAATATTTTCAGGTTCAGTGACACAGCCACTCAGCCATACGTGACAGTTTCTGTCAACTTACATCTCGGGACCTTTCAACCTCACAACCAAAATAAAGCTTTGTGCCTTCTATGAACGGTCACCTATGCTGTCACTGATGGGGACAAAAACTGACAGAGGTGGTGACCTGTAAGGATTGTTTACTGCATACGGTGTGTCTGCGTGTGTATGAACCTGAAACGTTGGAGTGGGTGCGTTTAACTTACACGTCTTCTTCCTCCCAAGTCAATCATAATTTTTATCGTTATTATTATTATTTTACTTTGGCAACCCAGGTAATTTTTTGGTGTAAAAAATAATATAGCGTCGTAGACTAAAAATATTAAGGTTAAGTGTACTGAATTGAACCATGTTCATTTGTCAAACACAGGGAAGAAATATCTCAGGGCTCCTGGTGATGTCATGAAATATCACTTGTTGCAGCTGCTCCCCTGACATTGAATTAGTGCCTCTGCAGACTCATAAAATTTTTTGGAGCTTCAGCATCCAAATGAACTTTGTTTCACTGAAGACTTAGTGAAAAAGAAATCTGCTGTCTTCGCAGCAAATTCATTTGAGTTTGAGCACCGTTGCTGTGTCAAACAGTGGTGTTTAGACAATATTTGGTTGTCAAGGGCAGTAAAATGTTGAAGGAAAGTGTTCAGTAAGATTTGCCTGTATATAATATATATGCAGCCTCCATAATGAGGCTTCAAACATGAAACCGTAGGGGTAGATTCAGGTAGGAATGGATGAAGAGAGAGAGAGTCCCATGGAGCAACACGGCAACATATGAAACAATAACAACACAGTTAAAACAGTTGAACACACTACAATAAACGATACACTACAAAACATGATGTAACATGTAGACCAAGACTATGTGAGAAAAACATCATCAAAAAAATTATAAATAAATGCTGTGTCAATTGAATAATGGTGCAAAAACTGCTTTTATTGAGTTAAGTGTGTGAATTGCATGTGTCATGAATTAATATATATCGCATCTCAGACTGGGAAGCCTGAATCTGTGACCTGGATGGGAGTCAAATGAATTCCTGCAAGTGGAATAATGTCGAGATTTGACTAAATGGACCATATTTTTCCTGTGATTTGTCAACTATAGACAACTGTAGAAGTGGAAGTGATGATGTTCCTCTGGAGTCAATAGCAGATCTTTAGTTTTAAAAATTGTCATAGCGCCATCTTTTCAATAACTAGTCCATGCCATGAGCATTTTTCATGTTTATAGATTCTTATGAAATTGTCTCTACCATTATTTAAGATGTGCTTAGAAAATCTTGCAAAGTTGATAAACAAAGCTTATTTGTCTCCATCATACAAAACATTTTTATTACCTCGCAGTAGTTCATCAAGAGAGCACACTGGAGGAAAAGCAGTCAGTTGGTGCCATTGTCTCTGAGGTGAGCTCTCACAGTGGTTGAGTGACGAGGATTATTATGTATTTGAGGCACATACATGCGAGGACAAATACTCTACATGTCGGGGAATGAGCTGAACCAGCTCGGCCTAAAAGACATCAGAGTACAGAGACGTTAAAGGAGTAAATTTAAGAACTCAGCAGTTTGCTCTGGCTGCCAGTCAATAGAGGGCGCACACTCCGTAACCATAATCATTTCTGTGTTGTAGTATTTAGGCCTTTTCTAACTTCACTGCACCGTGTGGAAAAATACAACATTTTCTTCTGCACCATCCAGTACCTGCATGTTTGTGTGTGTGTGTGTGTGTGTGTGTGTGTGTGTGTGTGTGTGTGTGTGTGTGTGTCTCTGTGTGTCTGTGTGTCCGTGTGTCTGTGTGTGTTCCTGGGTGGTCCTACGTGCTTTCCATTCTTGATCCCTGGGGGTTAGTTGGGTGACTAGCAGTGAATTAAAGTTTTTTTTTCTTTTGTTAATCATTATATGTGCCAGTGAAGGAAATTCTCAACTTCAGTTCATATCTGCAGGTTTTGTGTAGTTCAAAAGTGCAACTGATGTACAAATACAGTTGTATAGTTCATAATAATGCAAAATGCCAAGGCTTATATGAGATATGGTTTTTTTTCAGCATCCGTCAGTGTCCGTCATCTGCTCGTACATTGATATATCTGTCTCTGTGCTCTCCCCAATAATTTCCAATGACATTGTTGACATTCCCTCCTCGGCCTTGTCCATATCTTGGCTGACCAACTGCCACAGACCTGCCAAAGTTTAGTGGAGGTTACTGTGGTAGTAACTTCACACAAACATGACCAAAGATATTCCCCGTGATTTCTCTTGTGGCAGAGCAACAATGAGGCAATACTGAAGCAGCAGAGGTCCATCAAGCATGCAAGGAGTTCGTTATCTGATATTGATTCAAGATAAGTTATTGATCCCAGCAGACGGATTCTCCATTCACCTCCCAGTCCACAGATGGATCAAAAGCCAGATTCAGCCAATGTAATGGGAGTTGACTAGAATGCGCCAAGGCCAGCTATTTATTGGCAGTGCGCTTTTCGAAGTTAAACAACTTTTCAGAAAAGTGCTCTGTTCTTCATGTTTGCCCAATCACAATGAGAAGAACACGCTGCTTTGGGGATCAAATGGCAGCTCGTGCTATCTGCTATTCAGCACATAATGTCAGCGTAGAGGATAAAGCCTACAATACTTGATGATACTTATAAAACAACGGACACTATAAACCCATATCGACAGCGCATTTAATGACGAATGCTAATGTTTCATGATGTGCAGACAGTCATCAGACCTCTGAATTCAACATCTATTCAGAAAGAATTTTGCAATTTGAACATATGGCTCGGGTCTAAATGAGGAGTCTTGTTTTGATCCGTCAACTTCCTGCCAACGGGTTCAGTTCCATACCAAACTGCGGACACTGGGGGGTTTTGTGGGTCAGAGACTCTTGGCCAGACATTGCTTACCACAGGTTGAATCCCTGCCACCAGTTTGCAAACACGCAAATGTGAGTGCTAAGAGGAATAATTTCCAAGGAAAATGATTTTGGAAAACAGCATCACCATTCAAAAGGTGAAGCAGCTGAATTAAGCATCGCATGGATTTGCAAGATTCATGGAAGTCGCTTGATTTGTGTCTTCTTATTTCAGCTTTAAAAGGACAATTGTGTGCGTACATGCATATGTGTGTGTTGGATCTTATCTATTGGCAAACAAGCTAGTTTTCATCGGCCATCTTTGATGAAAAAAATACTATGTTTTTCCAGGTCAAGATGAAAGCAGTTATTAACACAGTGGTGCTTACACAATACAGAGGTGTTGAACTTTAGCAGACTCTCACCCCTGCCGAGTGTCATAAGACTAGCCACTTTGTTTTTCAGTTTCATCCCTTCAAAGATGCTCTTTCTGCCCCAGTGATCGCATCCAGCAAATTGTTAGCCCATAATTAGCCCAATTTTCCAGCCTTTCATTTTCATTTTGGGCTTTCAAATAAGAGAGAAGTTAAACTTGAATACATTTAGATTCAGTAAAAATATTTTCTGGAGTTGAGTGTAGAATCCCACTGTGCTGTATATTTTGGTCTTTTGTGTCAAACATTCACTTTCCACCAAAATCACAAATGCTGACTGTGACGATATCTTGGATTGATGTTTTTTTCAACTCAGTATCAATAGAAATATAATTCAAAACAGAAACAGAAAAATACAATTACACAATAACTCTGACAAAATTGTAAAGAAATACATATTGATGTAATTTACATACTAAATTTTAATTTAGGAAGCAACTTGAAACAAATTACAGATTATTATAAATGAAAATAAATTAAAGAATGTCATCCTTTCTTTGTGTAGTAAGTAATAAAAACAACATGTTGTGTTTATATTTGCCAATTCCAGCTACAATTGCTAGAGTGGCTTATCTAAAATAGACCATAATTATCTTAATTACTAAGCACCGAAAGTTTAATTGATGTTTTGATATCTCACATGTTAATGAAAATAATGTGCAATTGATTGGATTAATAGGCAACACTATTACCTCAGTAGGAATAGATCAACAAGTTGATTGCCACAATTCATCAAATTAATCAGGAATTTGTCTGATCCATCCAGCATCGTGTCCCCGTATGAACTATTACAACTCACATGTTCAAAAAGGGGGTCAGAACCAGACCTCCCACACAGCAACACATCCAGAGCACTGACATCAGCACCATAACTGCACTAATCAGAGGTTACTGAGTACAGCACATTATATAGTTCAGTGGAAGCAATTTGAGAAATCCTTTCAACCGCACAACTGTATTGCTTCACTTGTACAGTTACATACTACAAATATACTGTAACTCTCTGCTTTTATGCTGTTCAAACTGCTTCAATTTACACAATAATATGGAATTCCTGCCTCAAAACATCATAATTGTCCTCATTTATGACTGCGGTAAGGGGACTCCACAAATCAACTCCGCACCTCTCAGCTCATTTTAGGCACAGAGACATTACAGACACTTAAGGAATTATGGTTAAAAATTTGGGGCTTTTTGGAGGATGAGGGGTGGATCAATGTCTGCATCAAGTTTGGCAGTGAACAATTTGTGATGAACGTCATTCTTGTAAAGGAAAACTAATGACCAAACTTCATTCAATTGTTCACAGAGTCCATCAAGCAGATCGTACTTTTGGGCTCTTCGATTACAAAACACACCCTGGGTCTTGCACAATGATCGCTGGGATAAGCTCCATCCCCACCCTGACATAGATACTCTAAGTGGTAGCCTATAGATAATGGACGGATGAATGGATGTATGACCGTCATACAATCATACATGGCTGTATCAATGCCTCAATAATACATAACATCTTCATTGTCTTCAACCGTGCTGAAGTGTATTTTAATTTCAGTGCAACCTACAAAAGTGTCCAATCAGATTTGTACTAATTACTGACGACTTTGTTCTGCTTTTTGAATTGAAGTTTTGATACAAACACCGAACTGGAAAAGGATCTGGAGTAATTATATATTTTCATTACTGCTGTATCTATATGTACAATTGTTAAACTTTTGTGGGTTTTTTAGTTTTTGTTGTTTCTGTGGATTGTTTGAACACATTGGTCCACATTCTAATTTTGTAGTTGTTGGTTTAGCATTTTAGTGGGTTTTGTTTTATCATCTATTGTTGTTTAATTGCATTTACTTTGTTCATATATATATATATATATATATTGGGCAGCACTGTTACACTGTTAGGATAGGTTAAATGCAGAGAAATAATTTCCCCACAGGGATAAAAAAAAACAACTTTGTACGGTGCTGAACTGGACCGCTGCCACAACTCAAGTGTCATTGTATTTTTATGTGTCATGATTTCTCTGTGTTTTCATTCATTCTCTTGCTGCTTCATTGTCTTGTCATTCCAGACCTTGCCACTCTCACCTTGCCCTGCAGCTCACACACCTGAAGCTCATCTGCTCTGTTATCCAATCACTTGTCTCCCTACCTATTCTTCCACACACCTGTTGCCTGTTTCCCCATTAGTCTCCTTAGTATACCAGTTTGCTATATATCTGTTGTTTTCCTGATTGTGACCCCCTCTGTACATTTACTTGGATTTTTGCCTACGATGTGCTACTTCTGCCTCCAGCCTATGATTCTGTATTTGAGTCATGACCAAAGTCTCATCCTGTGTAAATATTGTGATATGTGAATAATTTTTTGGTATTTTGCACCAGGGAAAGCATAAAGAGTTTTTTCTAAATTCTTATTTTAAATTTCACACTAAAAAATGTACAATATCATATATTTTTATTTTTAATAGACTGGTGATAGTTTCCTGTATGAAGAGAGGCTTTACTCACAATTCTAAGGACGAATCATACTCTATGTGACAATGTGCACTGCTTCACCATGTATCACTGCTGGTGCTTGTGAGGTGATATGATGCTGGAACCTCTCCACATCTGTCCTGGAGGTCCTGCCATACGATATTTGATTGGTCCAAAGCTTTCCAGCTGTTAAACCAAATATAACTTCAAATACCATGTAAGGTCAATAAATTCCATCCTAGAATCATAGTAGTAGTAATTACTGTGCTTCTGTTTTTGCTACTCGCCAGACCAATATCCAGCTGCAACTTGAACCTATACACTGAAATGTTTCATGCCAAAAATGCATTTCAACATCAATTTGTTATTTGATTGTGGATTAGGATATTGAGTGGATTTTTTAAAACTTTTCTCTACTACTGCATCCCCTACAGCCCCATCTCACTCAGTCCGTTAGTTAGGAGGGATTCCTCTTTGCTTGCTCAGTTTCGTGCAGAGAAACAGAGCGTTCAAAGTAACTCTGCCTCTGCTTCCCCATTTACTCATCTCTCACACTGTTACACTCTGTAAAAGTCCTGCATATCCCAGCCAAATGGGCATTACCCCAATCATCTCTCTGCTCCACGTCTCTCTCTCCTTAGTAGTTATATTATGACCAGTCCAATTACATTAATGTGTTGTGTGTGCCATCTGCATCCATTTAAGGTGTATGGGTTACGCTTCATTAAGCCAAGACAAAAAGAGCAAAAGATATCAGTAACTATTGACAGCCATGCAGAATGCCAACAAAGCACAACTGCACCTTCTATCATCAAAGAAGCTGGCAAACAGCATCACCCCTCTCCACTCTCACCTTCATCTTCCTCTCCCACCTCCCTTCACTCTTCCTGCCTGTCAGCTCTCATCAGCCTCCCCTCTGCGATGCTCAGACAGGAATTTTACAGCTGCTGTCTGCCGCTACACAAACACGGACACACGCGAACACACTTAACGACCAAAACTAATTAAAGATTTCAAACATGCACACAGGCGCATACCGACTCACATTCAAACTCGACAAATGCTATCCCACATGCACCGCAAGCATCCACGCACACACATACACACGTGTGGGGAAGGTTCGCATTTGTGCATTGACTGTGTTTGTACGCTTTCTGTATGGAAGTACAACCTCATCTTGTAGGAAGAAGTAAACTTGTGTGGTTTGTTTGTTTGTTGGTTTTATTTACCGGATGTGTGTGAAAAGGTGTATTGGTGTGTGAGTATGTTATGATGACCGTATGCCACGGAATGAGCTCTCAGGCAAGTAGTCTAGCTGATAGAGAGACAGACAGGCGGACAATCCAGCAGCGAGACAGGCAGGCAAACCGAGAGGCATACAGAAGCCGAGGGGTCGAGAGGTCAAATCACTCACAGCAGCCGGCTCAGTTCGCATTAGGCAGTGAACTACAGGGGGTTTCTTTATGCTCACGCTCTTCAAACATGTTTGCTGTTTTTTTCCTATGTCCTCTGATTCCATCTTCCTCTGAGATACACAGACAAGAAGACATCCACGGGGCAGAGTGAGGCGTACTACTGCACGTCACTGGAGAGTCACTGTCAGGCGGGTTCATAGATCAAAGGTTTGGCTACCTTCCAGACCAGGAGAAACACAATCGGCTGCAAATCGTTTACATTTGAATCACAGACATCTGCATTTGGCCTGCATCGTATAAATAACATGGCAGAAACAAGCTGCACGGAGAAAAGTGAAATGTACATTGTCCGTCCTCACGTGATGCCACATGTAGGTGCTGAGCGACGGTTGCGTTGCAGCGTGCGTACATGTGGGCGTCTGAGAGTACGGGATGTGTGTATTTGTGTAGGAGGAGGGGTGATATGACCTCAGCAGCAGCTGACACTGTAAAGATTTCTTGAGCCTCAAAACATATGGTGGGAATTGTCTTTGTGATGGTATTTTATCACTGATTAAAGCCAGGATTGACAAACCTGGGCTGAAATGTGGACGTAAGTTTGGCACATGAGCTGGCTTTATAGGCTTAGAGCATATTGGTCACAAGTTGACAATATCCTTACATTTAAGTACCCCACTTTACACCTGTGGGGAGTTGTATTTGAGAGAAGTTTGGTTCTCTGCCTTAGTCATACGCCATGATTTTCCCTAATTTATTTCCCTCCTGTCAGAGGCAGTCATTCAAAACACATAAATCCTCTGCAAGTGGCACAATCTCTAATCTGAAGTGACACACACCGTTTGACGGATGCTTCAAACACCTTGCAATGCCATTTGTTTTCAGGAAGGCAGTCTGCCTCACGCGATCGTAGAGTACCTATAGGGAATCACGGAGGATCAGCTCGCTTGCAATCACCTCTGATCAAGTTGTGTTCTGCTGAGCTGGTGCCAAAACGCTCACATTGTAAACCGTCACGCATCTCTCTCTCTCTCTCTCCGGCTTCGCAGGACAAACCTCATCTGGTTTTCTTTTTGAGGAGGATGAAATCCTCCAGAATTTGAAACAAGCACCCCCCAATCCGTTGGCTCCCACACTCCTAAGCACTACCATGAATGATTGTTGAGGAGTTAAGAAATGTTGGCACGGTGCCTATCAGTGCAGCTGCGGAATAAGGGAGAGATGGGAGCCCGACCAGCGGATTAAGGGGGGGGTCGAAGGTTATTTTCACACTGTAATTCATCACGGATTACTGATTACCTGCTTCGGGGCATAATCGCCAGCTCACGTTTGGGGCTTAGTAAATCCCAAAATTATTGAATTTAAATAAGCACGTCATACATTATGAATTGAGGTGCTTGGTCATTTACAACAATCAGCCATTGAACTGTGACTCTTACAGTCAAATCTACAGCGGCCTCGCAAGACAAATGTTCCCTTGATTCATCTCTGATTAACACTCAATCATGCACACACACACACTTACAGATCTTTTGCACCACTTTTTCCACTCAACACAGGTGTCAAATGTGATTGGCCACGAGCTGCACTATTGCCCACCCCCTCAAACACACACGCATACACACATTACACGCACAAACCTCAGCTTGTGCGCAAAGCAGACTCCAAGGGGAATCAGATTGGGAGTCTGCGGTTGGCAAGAAGAGAGGCAGCCTATTTAAGACAATCACATGATTTCACTGGGAGTCAAAATGGTCCGCGGGGGTCATTGGGTAGAAAGAGAGAGAGCGACAGAGTGAGAGAGAAAGGGAAGCGAGAGGAAAGTGTGTATATCTGTGTGTGTGAGAGTGTGTGTGTGTGTGTGTGTGTGTGAGAGAGAGAGAGAGAGAGAGAGAGAGAGACTTTGGATACCGGTCGGACCCGACAACTGTCTGACTGCGGGGGGAGAAAAAAAAAAAGGAAAATGACTTGCCGGGAGAGGACTTGAGTTCAATGGATCCTGCGCATGGAAATGAATGGAGAGCAAAGTGGAGTGAACGAGGAGAGAAACGCCTTTACCTGCAGCTCACGGATGCGTCTTCATTCATCCGCGCCAAGCCTTTGCACAACCAAACGCGTAAAGTGCAGCTGAGGACTTGCCGGAACGTGCAGGCGGTGTGATTTGGACGTGTTTTTTTTGGGGGGGGGGGGGGAGGGGAG
>OMNV01002653.1:60350-70747 GCA_900303265.1 Brotula barbata
TCAGTAGTAATAATGCTGTACAGTGCATTGTTCAGAAGTGCTGAAACCCCCTTGTAAGGAGAGCTATGTTGTAAAGCCGATGTATAAATTCCCTTTTCATCTCCCCTCCTCTGGCAGCCCGTATAGTGGTTAGCCTCACTTTGATGGCAATAGGAAGTTCAGTCATAAAAATGTTTTACTTACAAGCACGGAATTTGTGGAATAATAGAGGCCAGCCAATCCCACTGACTCTACTGTTCAAGTGGCAAATGGTTTGAGACTCTGTCTGACACAGTGACACACATGTGGAAAGGGGGGCAGGGGGCAGGGGGGGTCACAAAGAAGCCGGCCCGTCTGTGTCGACCTTATGCTGCTGCTTAATCCACTTACCCTGGCTTTTATGGGGGTAAGGGAAAGTGCCACGCAGGCATTGTTTAAAAGCCCTCTCATGCTTCAAAGAACCAGGTTGTACAATGTGGTGTCTGACCACGTTGTAAAGTAACTGTTTATATCTGCTCAGAATGTCCACACTCAATGGTGGGGCCTAAAGCCTGCAGTCACAGATAGGGGAAATGTTGTCAACAGGAACTCTACGTCTGTGTGTGTGTTTGTTGAAACATCTAAACAGAGATAACAGTGCAGGCTTTCACTTTTGTTTGTCCTCTCTTAGGTAGGACTTATTTATTATGTGTAGAAATAAAGGAGTTTGAGAGAGAAAACCATCAGTTTTGGAAAGTATCACATTTGGCCATTCTGATGGGCCATTTTTGAAGTCTACTGAGACCTTAACTCTACAACCAGGAGTCAATTCCCCCAATCTTATCTTGTCATTGCCCATTCATTCAGCCACAGAACACTTTACAGATTTATACAATACGCATATGTGCATATGATAAGGAAATGATGTCAGTGGACAGATGAGTGCCTGTTATTCCACACAATTTTTTTAACTCTATTTCAAATCATTTTTCATAATGGTCCATTAACAGCCAGCCGAACAAACATACAAAGCCCTCACATCACGCTGTCTCTGGGCTGCATGTGTTTTGTGTCGCTGATGCATATCCAAAGATCTGTTCCTAATGAGTGTTTAATCTGATGCTTGGAGTGTAGCTCGGAAACTCAGACAGCGCATCGTATGGCGCATCTTTGTATCGTGTGAATTCCTTTTAAAGTCTTATAGATCTGTCTCTAATAGAATCTTTTAATCAGTGTAAACATAAACAACAGCAGGTAATACCGCTTACTTCGTCCCTGTTTACTTTTTTAAAGTAATTCTTTTCCCCTGAGCTCTGTCTACATCTTTATCTGTTTGACTGATCCATTTCTGTCTTTCTTTCTTTCTTTCTGTCTTTCTTCCTAATTCTTCTAATGCATACCTCTCATTTGAACCAAAAGGAAATGTTAAATGTCCTCCCCCCTCTACAAATCACTTGGAGGTCATGTTTTTTCCTCCTGTAAAAGGATGGGTGTGTTTCTTGCCCCGGGGTTAGCAGTAGTCCAACCCCCTTTCTGGGATTTCCACAAATATAGGAGGCACAGTCTATTGATGTGATAAAGCTTTGAAAAAGACAGTGTGGTCCAGGCAGAGATCCTAAATGATCTGTTTTAAGTATCAACATTTATTATCATCACTAATGGTTTTCTCAGTCACCCAAAACAGCTTATACATAGGCAGTGACTCACCTGGCTAACAGACCAGGATCCATTTGGAAAATGTGTTGTTTTTCTCTTGACAGCCCTCCAGTTGGTCTGATGTGTTCTGGAAAGCTCGTGAACAGATGACTAAGCGAAGCCGCCTTTTCATCTAAGTTAAATCTAACCGATTGAAAATTGGTATTCTGTGCCGTCGTGCGGTTTTCACAGTGCCATTTTCAGCTTCCAGTGGACTTGTCAACATTATGACAAAGTTTGAATCCCTGCCTCGAACTTTTATATATGCAGCCGTGTGGAATCAGTGTGCATGCACAGAATGCAGCAATGAATTATGGTCATACTTTGGTCTGTCAAAGGAAGGATTATTTGGAAATTTAGAATTATTGGTTGTGAAAGGACACAAGTGTCAAATTTAAGAGACAGAACCAATTGGATGCAATTCCCATATTAAGTCATATTATTTTAATACTTTTTGACACAAAGCAGGCTGTGCTGCTTTTGAAAGATAGATTCATGATGGCAACTCCCACACTTTGGTTATTGTGTGACTGTATTGCTGGTTTATTCTGGTTACAGTGCATAAAACTAAAGCAAAGTATGTACTTCTCTTGGGCCACAACAGTTCAGTAATAAAAATGATGTACGCATGCATTTTATTTCTGTAGGGAGAGATAAAGAGAGATTTGTAGACTGTCAGGTGTATCTTTTAATGCACTGGATGCATCCTCCTCAGTTCCATTTTTCTCCCGTTCACCTCCCCGCCCCCTCGTTCCTGTTGCTACTTGTCGGAATGGGTCTGACTCCAGAGAGTCCAGCTGTTTGCGCCCTCCCAAGCAGTGTTTCAGCATTTTATGACTGCTATTTGCACCTCATAGAGCACAGTGTGTAATCTGATGACTTTGGCTATTTAGGAAAGGTGCTGGTGTGACTTTATCTCTTAACATAGTGGTTTGCATATACACAAACACACACACTTTGAGGAAGTACTGGATAGACATTGTTTTGTGCCAGGCAAAGCTTGAACTTATAGACTGCAGTGAATTCATGGACTACAGAAGAGAGAAAACTGAAAGCAATGAAAAGATGTGTCAAGCCATACCAGTATCATGAGGCATCGTAGAGTACCCTCACTAAGGGACCAAAACAGAATAATTTAAGGGTTGTCAGATATGATTTTTCAGGAATATCTAGACCACATTTTGAGAAGAACTGTATAAGTCACAGAATACCTTTTGAAAGAAATCAGAGAGAACACCCCCCAATTTGGCCTACCGGTCTTCTGATGATGTCGATGTGAGGCAGATTTCATTTATATTGTACACAGACTTGACATCAGACATGGTAAAAAAGTTAATGATGCAAAATAATGTACAGAAAATATTGCAGACATCATCATCATTTTCATAACCCATCTATCAACAAAAAATGATCCAAATTCATGTGTTGTTTTGTAAGACAGCAGCAACCAAAAAAAAGCCCAAACCGCTGTAACGCTGTTCAAAAGACAAATCAAAGTTTCTATGGAAAATGTAGCAGGCGTCATGTGGAGCGGGCGCCGACTTGGCAAGAAAGAGTGGCAGTCAGACTGTGGGCATTGTCAGCACTAATGCAGCGGCGCAGTGCTGTGGAGGAAGTTCATGAATGTTGACAAGTGGAATTGTTTCAAAGGTTTCTCAGCTGCAGCAGCAGTTCTTTATTACTCCTGTGTGAAATTTGCTCCATGCAGACACATAGACAAATCATGCAGCTGGAAATAAGCTGGCTATAATTAATACAGATGTGTCCATATATTCATATTCAATAGCTGAGAGTCTAGACGGAATGTGTTATTATTATTATTGTTATTATTTACGATGTTTTTGCTGATATAATCTGTAGCTATATGATTGTCACATTGGTTTATTGGTTTTCTCCTCTCTCTCTCTCTCTCTCTCTCTCTCTTTCTTGGCCATCTCCTTTTAGTGCCTCAAATAAAGCGACCACACCTCTTTGCAAGAATAAAAAAGACAAATGGCAGTCCCTTTCTTGGACAATCCCCAAAAGCTTAAAAACGAATTAGTTTTCTAAAGAGATCTCTTTTTAAAAACCATCACAGGCCACACTTTTTCCCCCGGAGAGCTGCTCTAGCTGCAGACGACATGGCCCTCCACCAGACAGAATAAGTACTTGCTATATGTAATGTTTTGAAGGTTGACAGGAGCACACTTTGGGTCAGAGGCTTTACCGTGACTTGGAACCAATTTATGACAATCGACAATTACACACCACCGAGGCGAGCGCCATATATGTGACAAGATCACGCACCGGTTGTCACATGTGATTGTAACCAACGATCATGGCTTTGGGTTCCCGGCATGGATCATTTCGGTTAGGAGGTGGTTATGCATCAGCAGACGTTCATTCTATTCCCTCTGTCGGCCGCTTTTTTCTTTCTTGCTAAATGATCCCCAACGCCATCTCCATCATCGGCCAAAGCAAATGTGTTACATTTGGGTCATTATAATCAATCAGTCCTAATCAATGCCATCCCGCTGAGTTAGAAACACACTCCTCCGTTCTGTGGAGGTTTGAAGGAAGACTGGAAATTATTGTGAATTGGCGACCTGTAATGTAATAATACGCGTGCACTGTCTAAGAGAAGGAGAAGGGACTGGGCGACATCGTCATGCATCTATTATTATTTTCCTTTTTTTACAGCACCTAAAAGGTTGTAATTTTCCTCGTAAGTAGTGGGCAAAAAAGCGTTTCCGGCAGTAAATATGTCTCCAAATGTATTGCTGCATCTGTGTTTGTGCTTATCCTTTGTCTGTGAATCACCAGTTACTGTACACATGGAAATGGTCATTATCTGACACAGAAACACCTGTAAACAAACAACTGCTCTCCACTGGCTTGTTGTAAGGGCATAAAACTCAACAGTGGGACTTGGACAAGCGTTTTCCATATGGTGCTCAACACTGGACTGTGATTTACAGGATTCCTGATTCTGCAGGGCTCGTGCAGTTTTGATCCCGTCGTTGAAAAATCTTTGTTCTCTTTTTGCTTTTGGATTATGCAGAGTTTGCATATTGGTGTTGACAAAAATAAATGTAGCACCAGTAATGGATCAACACGGAAAAGATGCATGATGATTTGGATGACAGCTACTGCTGGAAGCTTACGAGCACTTACTCTTGCACACTACGTGTTGAAAGCTGTAAAGTCTTCAGATGTTGTGGTCAAAGCTTACAGCGCTCTCTTGGCTTGTCCCCTCTGAGTTCAGTGTTTTCATGTTTAATGCAGTCAATACAGTTTTCCAAAGGTTCTGTTCCACCCGCTTCCTGATCTGTGGTTGATAGGCGGGCTGATGCAGAAGCTTGAATGAGTTAATTGTGATGAAATGGAGAAAATAGAACCCGGAGCTCAATTGTAGCAAAATCAAACATGTCACTTTGGCAAGACTGATTGCAACTATTTACACACCCATTTTAATGAACACGATGTGGATAATTTGTCTGTATCAGCACAAACAGACTTTCATTTCCATGTAACCAGCTACAGTGTATATCATATTTTTCTCTCACTGTGCTGTGATTGATACAATGTCACTCACACATACACATATACACACTTTTACGCTTATGCACACCTTGGGCCAGCCACAACATCACCACTGCCACTGTGGCTGGCTGTTTCAGATTGCCAGTGGCACAGCTGCAGTGTTGAAGGACCTCACACTCCACGCTCAGCTCACAAAAAAAAAAAAAAATGGAGACTGTAGTCAATTAAACACGTTTTAGGGAAACCACTATTACTGCCAAGCACTTTTAGAGTCCACATACTACTTGCCAGTAGACTGTCAACACAGATGTGGTTCGTGTTTGGAGAGACTAAGAGAGACAAAGGAACGAGAGAGAGAGACAGAGAAATCAGGATCCAAGTGTTCCTCAGTGACAGAAGTACAGTATACTCTAAAACGGAATATGAAAACTGAAGATGTGTGTCCATCTTTGGGAGGAATACAGGTAAAGACCCTCAGGGGGAATGGAGTGAAGACAGTCAGGACTTTGATGGACATTTAAAATGGTCCTTTTTCCTTAAAAAGCTGAATGTGATGTGTACGTGCACTCTAAAACACTATTCATAGCCCTCCATGTTGAATTTACAGTAAAACCATATATCAAAAGTTAGTTGACATATAAGTTATTTGGCATGTATATCCACAAAGTATATGCATAGATCCCTTCACATAAGCAGTGTGTTCACTCGTGAGTGTGAGTGTGTATACTATTTACAAAAGAGAAGCCGCCCCTGCATCCACGGAGGAGCGGCCCTTTTGTTTGAAACAGCTCAAACTCTCTCTATCTGTCTGAGTCTTATTTAGATTTTGCTGAGATAACGTCTGACCCTCAACAGCAAAACAGATGTTGAACATGAAGAAACACAGCCAGTCATTGAGCAGCGGGGAGGTTGAGGTTGGAGAGGGGTGGGGGGGTCAGGTTTGCAGTGATGTATGAGTCAAATCTTGACTAATTGCTGACAGGGACGGAATGGGGAGCGAAATGAAGAGGAGAGGGGTTATTTTGTTGGTTCTTTTACGAGATGCGATTGTGTGACTGCATTCGGTGGCTGTTGAGCTTTTTGACATCCCACCCAAATTAGTGCATGACTTTACAAGAGTACGTAGATGTAAAAATGTAAGTCATATTCTGCACATATTCTGTCTCCCACATATGCACTTATGTGTGAGACTCTTACAGCTTTTAGTATTTAAAATAGTACACGAGTAAACCATGATTACTATGTATTTACTCAACTGTAACGCTGTAGGAGCCCCTTCTGTAAAACTAATAGTTTATTTTTCTGTTTTGCCTCTAGTCAGGTTTGATCCGAACACAGGATGCAGACTACTTACTGAGACCTGTGTCCTTGAGCCTGGCCCAGAGAGAGAACTTCACAGCACCATCCAGCCACCAGCCACACATTCTCTACAAGAGCGACAGGAATTCCCAGACGGAGCAGCGAGGTCATCACCCTCGGGTGCTGCATAAGAGATCCGCAGATTCGCAGCTTGTGCTAACTCATCACAAATCATACAGACGCATTCTCAGCGAGAGAGCCTCACATGCAGAGACAGATCCTACCCACAGCACATTTACTGAAGATAATCACAGGAGTCAACCAAAGCATCACAACGACAGCCGTCATCATCAGCATGGCAACGGTAACAGCGGCAGTCACGGCGGCCAGATGGAGCCTCGTGGAGACGCCCATCACCACGAGTATGACTACAGACACGGGGAGAAGCATCGACAGCACTTCTGTGGCAGACGGAAGAAATGTATGTAAGGACAATCTCTCATTTTAATCCAGCTGTAGCATTATCGCGCACACATATAGCACATCCTCAGGTTGAAAAACATATGGAGGACATTTTGAGACTTTTTTTATAGGTTTCTAGTTGAAGCTTTACAATGTCTGTAGAAGGAAAAGCAGGAGTGGAACTAACAACATCAGTGACGGTCCCATTTACGTGTCCCGTATGTGTGCAATGCAGGTGAGTCAGCAGTCACAATGCACAGGAGTCTGGCACTGCCATACTGAAATCCATTTTTAATTTTATCTAAAAATGTAAGTGTTATATTTGATAAATTAAAGACAAAGTTCTAGGAAATTGTCCAAAGTATTTGCTTTGTGATCCTCATTGATAGTTGAATCATATTAGATTATCACCCATCATTATCACTTTAACATCTAATCAAAGCTGATGTCCTCAAGGTACAATTGAATTCTTATTATCACAATTTTATTATCACAATATTATTTACAATATACCAAATTAGTGTAACATGTTTCATTTACCTTTGCTCTGAAAACCATATATGGTCAGATTTGACCTCCTGCCAAAAACCATGAGTTCACGCCCCTTACTTCTTTTACAGGAATACTTAACGTATGACACATACTGTAAATAAGAATACTACCATTCAGACACATCTCACATTACACATTAGACAATGTCATAATAATGCTCTTACATTTCTAGCTATATTAGTAATTTGACCTCAAAGAAATTAAATTAAAGGTTGATTTGTCATGCATAATAGTAATAGTATTATTTGTTGACATTTTTTTTGGTTCATTCTTTTAGTAGTTGATGACACAAACACCACAGCAAATGAGTTTTCCCATCTTCATTTTGTGCATGTTACCAGTATCATCATATCCTCATTGCGTGGACAAATTTATGTAGTTAGAACAACATATGATACTTTATTTTTAACACTAAGTAACAAAAGTAGTTGTTAACACATGCAGTATTTAAAACACATGTGTGTCTGACAGCCTTTCAGCACAGCATCATCTCAGCATCATTAGATGTCGGAGGAAGACTTGATTCATGTTTCACATGGCAAAATGTTGATGAAATTATCTTGATTTGCATTGATGTCTCTTGGGTGATTTCATCAGTGACTCAACCTGCTGGAGGTCAGAGGGGTACAAACGGAATTGTTATATATATGTGTGTATATATATATATATATATATTCACGTGACAGTGAGACAAATGTTTGCTCTCAAGAAATTACCACAATATCAGTTAACATTGTTGGAGTCACGGGGGTCATTTCACAGAGAGCAGGGATTGGACTTGGTGGTAGAACAACCACCAGCTGTCTGTCCCCCGTGAAAACACTCTCATATTTACATTCCCATAAGATGACATCACTGAACACCTGTGCCATGTTTTAGCACTTTGGTCACTCACCTGCTTTCTGCCTATATAAGCAAACCTTCCAGCCCGTATAGTTTATCACATCCAGACGGTGATAGGTGAAAGTTTATCGTAACCCAAAAACATCCAAATGAAGATTAGACGCGATAATGTCCTAGGCAACCGTGGTTTTAAGTTATGCTTTGCTTTGATTGGTGTGTACTGCTGACCTCATGTCATAATGTAGAAGTAAATATGGATTAGAGGAGGCGCTTTTTTTCCCACAGGAAACAGCGGGGCACTTGACGTTAAGTTCACTTGGAAAACTCTGATAAGTCCTCCGGATGAGATACTATTGTGAATTCGCTTTAATTAATCAAGTTAATCTGCTATCTACTATAGCCACTATATACATAACACTTCTCCATGATTCATTAACAGTCTTAAACATTATTACCCAAGGGGTTGAGACAGACATCGTTATGAACGTGGGTTGTTTTAATCTCCAGTGGAGCAGTAAACAAATCATTTTTGTTCATCATTATCCCACTTTGCGTTAGAATATAAAGTTATGACCAGCATCATCCTCTGAGACTGTAAGATTGGCACATAAAGTAAAGCATTGTTATACCTGTTGTTGTATTAAGAGAAAACGTATGTTGTACTGTATGTTATGGCTGGTGCTAATTCACAGTACATCACATAATGTGATTTCACATCGTATTTAATGGAAGCATAACACTGAGAATGCCAGAGTCAACAGCGGAAAAAACTCAGTATTCATTTTAACCATGACATCAGGTCATGAAACCAAAAATATAGTTAATCATCCAGAATGGTTGTCAGCTACTTGCCAGAATCGTTGGTCGAACCGTCACGTTTAGCACTCGCAGGCAGTGGTGACTTTTTGGCAACTGGGTTAAGGTTAATTCAAACATGTACATCATCACAAAACGGGCACCTGGGACTTTAATATACGTTCAATTGCTAATATATACACTGTTATTTTCCTACCATCGACCAACTGCAAACCGCAGTTCCACAGTTTGTTTACTCTGGCAGACATGTCAGTTTTTGGCAAGTCCAACCAGTATGTCCAATAACTACCACTTCTATCTGCTTCAAAACAACAAACAACAAAGCCACCATCAGTGATGATGAGTAATTAATGAACTAATAATTAATTGTCCCCCCTTTATCTGCATCCATTCCTTTTTTTCAGACATGCCCAAACCTCCAGATAAGGATCTCTTCATCCTTCCAGATGAGTACAAGTTCGTCCCAAGGAACAAAAGGGCGGTGCTGATGAAGAATGAAGCCAATCAGAAGCTCAACGTGGAGACACTGGTGGTGGTGGACAGGAAGATGATGGACAACCACGGACACGAGAACATTACCACATATGTCCTCACTGTGCTTAATATGGTGAGGGAAACCAAGTTCATGTTTTGCTGGTATATTTGGTCATCTGAGATCAAAACTGACATTTCATTTGTATTCAGATGCAATTTAACAGCATTCAGAAGTTTCTGATACTTAAAAACCTTTCAAAGCATCACTGTGTAAAACATCGGTCTCACGCCGGTCCCACGGAGGACGGAGACACAGCTGATTTGGAGTCCACTGAGTCAGCTGGCATGTTGTTTACAATTGAACTAAACATCTGCATCCTCTTGGCCCTCTGACAAAAGTCATGTGGTAATTAGATGAATAATGGAGAAGAATAGTGCAACAGTTGTTGCGCCACGTCAGCAGTTATTCTGTTATCAGAGCCTGCGTTTTTTCTAGTTTTATGTGTCTACCCAAGACATGATTTTATCCTGCTTCTAATTATTGATTTTGTCTTTGTTTTGTCAGTCATGAGTCATAACTGTAGATGTCCACCCGAGTAATGCAATGCGGCTTCGAATGGTTTGGCGCTAACTGGCATTAAATGCAAGAATTTTACTCCGGCTTTAGGCTTTAGGCACTTGACACCTCTGTCTCCCACTTGCACATATCTGAAAGACCACATCTAAAAATACGAAACTGATATCTGTGTGAGATCACTGAACTGGCTGTGTATGTG
>OMNV01002654.1:4910-39087 GCA_900303265.1 Brotula barbata
GGCCAACATGATTTAGATTCTCAAAACTCCCCCTTGATTGAAAATCACACAATAGAAAATAAAATTTGAGGTGGTATTTTGTGTCTGAAACGAAGACCTGAAGCAAATAAGAGGGCTCTGCACATTCGGCCATTAATCATCATAATGCAGGAGGCATCCAGCGATGAATTAAAATCCCCTGGCCCATGCAACCTCAATAATCCAATTATTTAAAAGCCAAAATAGAAGTTTGGAGACTATGCTAAAATCTTTAAGGTGAAGGTCAGCACATTACAGCCTAGTAAGGCAAATGGCATCGGTTCCCTGGTGTGCTGTTATCCCCACATGGCAGTATTTCATCTTTAACATCGAAACCTCTATAGCAAGCTTTTGTTAAGGTCGTGTTTGGGTCAGGAGAGAACAGTGAATGACACATTTGGCCCGTGGCATTAGAAAGTGGTAATTCTTTCACCTGCACTTATATGGAGTAAAAGTGTTATTCTGTCTTAAACCAGGTATGATTCCACGGGGTAATCAACAAGAAAATATCACCTGAGCGGACTTATCTGTCATCAAGGACAGGCAGTATTTTCATGATTATAATTAAAATCCATATTTTAAATAGAAAATGATTATTTTGTAGTTCATATCCTTAAAAAAATGTTAATTGTATCCAAATACTATAAGTTTCTGTATTTTGGTATTTTCCAAATCATTAAAATACTTCCACCCATTCGTCCTAAAGTTTTTACTGTCATTGCGAGTTGTACCATTGTTAAAATCCCAGCCAAATGTTTCTGGTGTGGATAATCGAAGGCAAGCTAAGTCAAACAATAGGTGTCAGTGTCAGAGGGGACATCTGAAGTAAAGCAGGAATTATTTGGCTGAATTTGTTTTATACAACAGTTTGCAGAAAATGCCAACAGATATTTTATAGCGAGCAGCTATATAATGTAATGGTTCATTCCAGACAACTCTGAACTGAAATGTCAGATCTCCGACTTGTAAAAGAGCTATGGAACAGCTGTTGAAGTTGGCGTAGTCGGGCGGTTCCATCAAACCAAACTTCACAGAGAATCAGTTTGTCTGACGCCAGACAACACGCTGAAATCAAATCACTGAATGAATGTGAAATAGTTGCTGAAACATCTGGTTAAAAACAATAAAAACAGAGTACAATTTATTACAAAGTTTCTATTTTATGGTTGCATCAAAATGTTGTTTTTTTTCAATTTTGAAAACAAGCTGTATTTTCTTGTGCTCTTTTGATTTAAACACTGCATTTTGTATTTTATTTTGATACATTTGCACCAGGGACATTTTCTAATTTGTATCCAAATACATTTTCATGTGCTGTTGCCCATCAGTGTCTCTCACTGAAAGGAGCAGCTGTCACCATATTCTAAACACCATCAGGATAGAATCACTGCAATCATTGTTGACCACAGGGGGGAGCCCTACACATGCATGCACTTCCTGCTCTGCCCTCACCTGATGAGATACAGCAGGTGTGTTTAGGCAATCAGGAATCCACCTGATTGAGCTCATCAGGTGTGGTAGATGGAGTGTTGTGGGTTTCAGGGTGCAGGACTGAGAGAATGTGTTTTGCCACCCTGAAAGCCGCGTTTAGAAGCCCGCTGGAGTCTGTTTTCATCCTACAGAGGTGACGTACAGTGAGTTTATTGTAAATATATGTTGTGTGTTGATGACAACTGATAACAAGCAACTGTAAGATGTGCTTGTCACACTGAAACCAAAAACAGACAAATCAAAGAAACTTAAAATCCCTGCAGATTTAGGTGATTATTCCCTGAGGAAAAATTTTAAATTACAAAAAAACCATGAAGTCTTATGTTTTGTTTTTTTCTGTAAAGCTGTGCGTCTTATTCTACAGTGACGTCGCTTCACAAAAGTTATTTATGTGCCGACCAGGCTACAACTTACAACGTCTTTCACTTCAATGTTTTTGTTGTTTTTAGCTAACCTTAGCTGGCTAGTTAATACCATCGCTAGCATTAGCCCTAGCTAAGGCAGCTAACTGATATGAATGAAATGGTGTGGATAGAGGATTGTACAGACAAACACTGAGATGCCCAGACGTCCACATTTTTCCCGGAGCCTCTGTTTTTGCTGGCCTGTCCCCGGCTGTGATTATGATGAGTTCACACTATGCATGGCACAATATGAAAATGCTGCCAGTGGGGATTAATTAGCGAGGAGATTTTTGCCATCAATTTGCTTGGTCATGTCAAGTGTGGAAGCCACACTATGCAATGGTTTGACAGTTGTTACAAAACACACACACACACACACACACAACAACAGCAACAACATGTTATTTTCTGTGGGCCATCGGATTTATGAGCTTGGACTAGCGACCGTATTTAATGTGGCAGAGACATAGGAGCTCCCTCCGTCTCTTGACAAAAACCTGGATCCTGGTGGTGTCAGGGTGATGGGTCAGGGGCTCCATCTAAATATATTGTGGGATTAAAAATATCAGAGTTTTGATACTTGATGGTTTGTGATACAAGGAAATTAAGATTTTTGCAGCTGTTTTAGAATATCCTATAAATAACAGCTTCACTGTTCATATACAGTATGTGTAGATGTGTCTTTATTTCTGCTCTTTATGTTGGTAGAAGGCATTTTAATCAAAGTCTACGTGTGAAGTTATTGATCAGCATTAGTCTGTGATCACCATGCTAAAATGTGTCTGGAGATGTGATGTAGAAGCTGAAGGATCTGTCATTGAGGGGTCACATAAAACTGTATTCCTCTCCTGCAATGATCCCACTCTCCGTCGTAGCTTTTCATTTTTTACTGAGTTGTAAACGGGATGACCCGGTCTCAGATTTCAATTCATCCTCAGTGATAAACTTGGTTAGGGGCAATTCTGCAGGCTGTTATTTTTTTATGGAAGGGTGAGGGTCGAAGTTTTTCTTGGATAGAAAGATTCAGATAGAAAGGTACTGTTTGTGTATTTGAACAGGAAAACCAACTGAGATGAACAAAGTACATTTCATTGTTATGTTTTTGCTTTTGTACCGTTTGCAGTGTGTACCTGTTGGAATGATATGCTGCTGACAGATGACTGTTCTTCCAGCGCCTGCGGCTTGCTTCTAGTTTTGCAGTAGCTCTGGGCTCAGCAGGACATAGAACCGAGACAAATTTCACAATCCTGTCAAAAAAATTCTGTTAACTAAGAGAAAAGAAGGAGCAAAATGAAACTTCTCACCTAGGAGATCTGTACGTCCTCATCCCCAAGTAAGAGCTTAAGTGGGAGAAGAGGGAAGTGGGAGCAAATGAAGATTGATTGAGGTGTTGCTTGTTGTTTGCAGCTGAGGCTGCACATCATTGTCTTCGTCATTCCACAGCGCCGATAACGATGTCAGATGAGCACGCTCACATGACAAGCCTGGGGAGGAGAGAGGGGGTGGGTACTTATGACCAGCCCCAAATATAATGAGAACCGGGGGCCCCCGAAATCCAGTTTGACTTATCAAGCAACAACCCCGCAGCAGTAAGGACAGGACGGGCAGCAGAAACAAACCCGCAAAAGCAATGCATGTGATGTGGCCTGTTTGGCATTTGCTATTTGGGGCAATCGAAGGAGCATGAGGGAGATGGACCACTGGAAGAAGGAAAGAACTGAGGATGTACTGAGAAAGATGGAGGCACATCCAGGGGCAGAAAATCCATCATGCTGCAGTTTTTGAAGGACAGTTTCCCAATGAGAGCCTCCTCCCATCATCCCAAGGGCTGGGCCTCTGTCTGGCCTCAACAGGAAGAGCTACTAGCCCCTGAGATCATGTCAAGACCCATTTGGATGAAGGTTATGGATGAAAAAAATGGATGGGAGCAGAGAACAAGCTGGCCAGAGACAGTGATGGAGAGGTAGAAAGCTAACCTTTAGCAGCTCTTGTTTTATGTCTCGAGTGCCTGCGCTTTCTGTCTCTCTCTCTCTCTCTCTCTCTCTCTCTCTCTCTCTCTCTCTTCTCTCCCCTCTCACGTTTATCACCTGATATAAGCCCTTAGCAGAACACTCTTTCTCTCCTATGAAGAGTTTGGCATAAACACTTCTCAGTTACATGAAAAGAGGAGAAACTGTAACATTTCACACCTCCCTCGCTCCTGCCCGGTTCACTCAAACACACACACAGACACAGATGCACTCCTTGCCAAAGCGTGTGCACACACACTTGATCATCTTCTAAGGGAGTGAATAATTACTTTGCCAAAGGGCACAACTGTGATCCCTGCCTGGTATTTAAAGCGTTGTCACTGAATTTAAATCACCTTTCCCCCTCTAGTGCTTCCTTTAGTTAAGTGGAAATGTCCCCTTTTTGGGGGACTAATGCAGAGATCCTGGCCCCGATGCCTTCACCACAGCCCCATGATAACTCACTGTCTGACACATACACCCGAGCCGAAATTTCCACAATGACACTGACGTGCATAGAGATTTGCTGTACCAAGTGTTGTCGGCGAAATGCAAACTCTCGTCCTCGTCTTGTTGTGATTCAAAGTGCAGAGTATAAAAGCCTGAGCTTTGGTATTAGTATTTCCATCTCAAAGTCTTGTTTTCTCAGTGTGAAAATGATTTATTTTCAGTGGATGGGGGTAGTGTTACATGATGGGGGTGTTTATGAAATTCTGCCCTTCTAATTAGTTTATTCAGTTATTCTTTCCGCTTTCTGCCATGATGTAGCCTGAGGCCATCTCTGCTTTCTTTCCAACAATCTCTCACAGCCCCCCCACATACACTTCCACTCCCACTGTTTCCTCAAATCCTTCACTACACCATAATTTTCCATCCGCTCTCCTTGAAGCATGTGTGCCCTGTGTGTGCGCGTGTGCGCGTCTAGTTTTAAAGTGAACTGCAGATAGGGGTGCTCCATCAGGGGGGCCGTGAATATGAAGCTGAGGCCTGAGGCTGAGGTTGAGGTTCATATCCTGTATTTGTCCTTGTCTGATGTGAGTCATCTCCCAGGGCCCATGATGCTCTATGGGTGAGACACGGCTTGGTCCACCTGCTTGTCCACTCTACTCCGAGCACCATGATTGGCACAGTGGTGGAGAGAGACTATTAGGATGCTGGAGCATGAAACCACTTAAGTGTGTGTGCGCGCGCCCATGTGAGCGTGTGTCTCTGTGGCAGTGTGTAAGCAGCGTGCACATGTGTACATTTGCATTAAGACACAGTAAGCATGTGACCATGACAACCCCAAGAGACAATCAGGAATATCAAAGAGTATGAAGTGTGTTTGAATTCAGTGAGTGCAGTTTCAAAAGATATCGTAATAAATTGGATTTGGATGAATTCGGTATCCAGGTAACTAAAGCATAATCAGTCTCTGTAAGATCTGCGGGCCTGCAGGTTGTTCTTCACACATGGAGTCCTGAGATTGCAGGATTTAATTGTTGATGATTGGACCTGACTCTGGATGCATCTGTTCTTCAAAGGAGAAAACCATCTGTTGTCGGAGTTGTTGCCACAGCAACATGTCGGTGAACCCAAGCCTACAAGGAGAGGGTTTCTTTCACGTAGGAAGGATTAGTTTGCAGCTATAAATGTAGTCACTTCAAGAACTGCGCCCACCCATTCCTTAGAGAGCGACCTATAGATGTAGGTGCATTAATAATATTAATAAGGGAATTCCAAATCCGGAGAAGATTGAGTGATCGCCAAGTGTATCGCCCAGGAGAGAATAATTAATTAACCTCAGGGCCGTGCCTAAGAATCAAACACATGGAAGTAGAACGGTAACGTATGCTCTACAGGCCCTATTTAAGGGATCTCTGAGGCACAGTATGACACATTACTGCATCCTACGCTTTGGGGCGTGGCCAAGAACATTTTGTGCACAATCTCTGTGCTAGGTGAGACACAAGGGTAGTATGTAGGCTCCTAGTCAATCCTAGCTGTGAATTTGAACCAATCAGAGCCATTGCCATTCCCTTTAAGTGCACTTGAAGGTGGTTCCTAGGTATGTAGATGGTGGGGATTAGACTCTTGGCGTAAAGAGGCAGCTGACCGGCACGATGTGAAAGCACGGGAGCGGCTCTCAACCACCAAAGGTATTGAAGATTTTATTGCACTTTTTATTAGGTGTAGCCCACAGAAGAGAGTCAATAAATGTATACTCCACAATTTTTATTTTAAATTTGTGTAGTGTAAATTATAGTCACTAAAATACGGAGCGATCCACATACACAACTTACTGTGTAAACACCAAGGCTTTTTTCATTTCATACTGTCATTTTCATACCAAAGTTCCCTGAGCGTTTTTTGGCATCACCAGAACGCCCGCACACTGCTGCAAGCGATGCAACAATGTTGTCAGGAGACATCTTGGGAGAAGGAGAGGGGGACCACCAACACCCAGTTCATCGGACCGCACCTCAACTGAAGATGTTGCTGCCACTACCGTCGTTTGAGATGTTGTTCAATAAATAAACACTCACCAGCCAATGCCTCCTCGACCTTGTTTTCATTTTTACCAAATTGATATAGATTAAAACTGAGACATCTCCTGTCGGTATGTTTTATCGTAGTTTTTGTATAAGTACACAATTTGTGGATTTTTTTCTATAGTCCAATTTTTGCTAGGTTTATTATTTTGTACCACACCTACTGAATTAAACTGTCCAAATTAAATAATAATCTGTATCCCTGTGTCTAACAATCAGAGTGGCGGTGCATTGAATACTGCAGAAGGACGCAACACCAAACTAGGAAAGTACACGAAAAGGAAAAGGATCTCACACGTTATAAATGCAGGAGTAATGATAGTTTTTATAACTAAAAATAATGTAAACTGTTATTATGCTACTCGTGTTAAGGTTGGTCGTCCTCTTTGCATTTTGGATGCTTTAGCAGTGCTGGCTTTGGTTTTAAACATTTCTTTGAATTTCTCACATTGCGCCCTTTCTCTCGTCATTTGGTTTCAGCCAGTCATAGACTTGATCATGGTTTCCATTGTCAATGTATACAACTTTGAAAATAAACATAAGAGTGTGCAGTTATAACAAACAGCAGAATTAACCAGTTATGTGTTGACATGAATAGAGGATCTGGAATCTGTCATTTCATCTTAGATTTATTAAGTGATGAGTGATAAGAACACGCTCTTGGTGTCCGAAATGTCGTTGAAAAATACGACACCACGTGAACATTTTTCATCACTCATCATAATGAATATGAAAATTTATATAGGTATAGGTTTTGAAGGGTGATTTCGGATGACTTTTAAATTTTATTCTCATCAGGCTGGGAAAGTTTCTATCCATCCATTCACACTAATGAAATTTTTAGATTAGTTCACAACTGTTTAAAGCAGATGGACCCAGGACATCTATTCAGTGGATGGGGAGGTAAAATGTGCTTTATCTTGAATAATATTCTTTCCAGGAAAAAAAAAACCCTGGAACTATGGCAATGCCAGTGAAATGAAACCATCTACATATTTTATCGATTGTCTGAACATAGCTGTGACCAGATAAAAGTGACCAACAGCTGATCAACAGCCAACCTGTATTCATGTTTTATTGTAATTTGTAAGCTACTTGTGATTTAAAATAGCTTAGCTTTTGCCTCTTCATTAAGTAGTTAGCTATACTACAAGCTCCTGAGCAAACTTTAGTGACTTTTAGAGGGAAAATAAAATATTTTTGCTCTTCAGCTCTCAAATGAAGTGACCAATGTGGAAACCAATGTTAAAATTCAAATGAAAATAACAATACGACGGTGACTCTGAGAGCTTGTTTTTATATGTGTAGTATCAGAGCACACACTGATTTTCTATGAATGAAAATGAGTATATTTGAGCAAAACGAAACAAAACAAAAAGGTCACTATTGTTACAACTCATTGGATTTGAGGAATCATGGACTGTAGTCTTTGCACTATTTCAATACCGAGGGAAAATGTAGCACTGTGATAAATGTGTTTATACAAAATGCGTTTTAAAGAAAGTTTGGCTACGGTGCACGTCACTTCACCTCACATGAGACAGTACCCATGTAGCTTTGGCCAAATTACACTGCTACGTGCTATTTGGGGGAAAAGTAAGTTACCAGAAAAGCCACGTCGTTTTAGAAATAGCTGCACTCGTGCAAAAGTAGCTGTATTTGTAGCTTAGTCGCTTAATATCCAGCTAATCCACGACACTAATTCTATCTGATAATGACTTTAAGATATGAACAACTGCAAGTGTTTTGTCTGGCTCTGACTTTGTCAGCACTAAGCGAGAAGATGATGTTGCTGAGTGCAATAACTACAGGCAGAGTTGTACACTTTGTGGTGTAATATGTCATGGTGGAAAATGGTAATTATTAGCCCCGAAGATAAATGTGCAAACTTGACACCCTCGTTGAGAACAAAGTACTAACGAGGAGTCTTTTTCATTTCCTCTCATTTGTGTAGTTTTCTGGACATCTCAAGGTTATTTTTCTGAATGTCTATTTATCACTTTATGCTTTGCCCGCCTTCTCCCGCCTCCTCATGCCATGACTAGTTATTTTTTCAATTGACTATCACCCAGTTTCCCATTACTCATGCTGGAATGCTCTTTCATCTCTGAGATGCTGACAGTCGAATTGTTTTCACATCTCCTTGCTGCACAGCCTCATGTCCACTATCAATGGATTGCTGTAGACAGGCTCCACCCTCTCCTTCTTATTGCTTTTTATTTATGCGCACGTTTTACATGTGTGTCCACGTGCAATTTCACCCAGGGATTTCATATTAACCTGAATCCTGGCTTCTTCCAAATTAAATTTCTGTGCTTCTGTCTTGATGTTGACTTCCCTATCCTTTCATCATCTCCGGCAAGGTTATCCTGAGGCAGGCAGAAGTTTTCTGGGAACAAGGGGGCGCAGAGGGGAATAGAGGGCCCGGCTTTGCCCCCAGTCATGCCTTAATCGATCTTGTTTAAAGGGACTTTGTGTGCTGAATGTTTGAACTCATCCCCTTGTTAACAATTGTCTGGGATTTAATGAAGACCAAATTAATGTCAATTACATCTTAAAATGGAGGGGAGTGCAAAGATGCACAACAAACAAAGCGAGAGTGAGAGAGTTGGGAGAAAAAGCGAGACTAATTAGAGGATGGAGTAGTGTTCATGCATCATTCCAGTCGAAACATTTCCTTCCTTTTTCCCTCAACCCCGTTTTCGTTTCTGCTCCCTTTTTGTCTCTCTCTCTCTCTGCATGCATCTGCAAGTGCCCTTGGCAAGGAATTTCATCACATCTTTTCTATGCTGTCAGCACACCGTTTGGGTATGAAAATAACTTCAGCATTGTTGACAAACTCTGCCTCCACGTGAGTCAGATTACTTTTGTACAAACTGAGTGATAAGTACTAATGTGTACTTTATTGATTTTTAGAATGTCGAAAACCACAGTAAATGTCATATCATCCATACAGTATATCATCCACATGACAGAGAAACCAAACAATGAGGAACAAAAGAGAAAACGGACAACCTCCACTGCATGAGCCACATGTACTGTAAATACAACTTTATTCAGGTCTCAGGACTCTTAGCTTTTATATTTTATATATACTGTATATGTATATTTATATTTTTGACAATTCTTTGCTCAGTGAACCAGCGTTGTTTTGCAGTCTCTAAGGCCAAGTATCCACAAATCCGTTGGAACTGAATCGGTCAACAGAAATGCTGCTGCCATAACAACTGTCCAGCCAAAGGAACAAAAGTATTTCTTACAGTTAATCCAGCAGCCTTTCTTTAATTCACCCTGGGAGGCAGGGCCGTGTATCATTGAGAGTATTGCTGTAAATTTGAGAGGACGAGTAAGGACTGGATTCGAGGGTGGGGGGGGCCCGTCCCAACAGGCAGTCCAACATATGTCCTTGTCTTTTCTACATCAGTACACTCCCTTGGGCTTCCTGTTGCCCAGCTCTGATCCAAAATGTGAGTATCCAGCTTCTCTCTGGATGCCCTGCAGGGGGGCGGGAGAGTGGTATCGAGGTTACTGGGGCGTATCTGTCTGGCACTCTGTTGGCATGGTCTTGAGGAGATGTAATGTCTTCACAATCCAGGGGCTTATGTAAGATGCTTTGAACAGAGGAAAGAAAAATACCTAAACCAGCACATCTTAGGAGTGTGTGTGCGTGTGTGTGCGCGTGTGTGTGCGCGTGTGTGTGCGTGTGCGTGTGTGCGTGTGTGTGTGTGTGTGTGTGTGTGTGTGTGTGTGCGTGTGTGCGTGTGTGTGTGTGTGCACGTATGTGAAAGACCAGACTGAGGCCAGCTGTTTCACCTCGTCTGCTGCATGCCCCCAGTCCCAGCTAGGCACTAACTGCTCTAATAACAACACAAGAGGAGATTGGGCCAGCCACTCAGACAGCCCAGAGACCAATAGCAGCAGACTAGCCAATCACAACTCAACAGCATGGGGACAGTCTGCAGAGAAATAGGGAAGAAGGTGCCAGCCGCGGTTTACCAGAAAAGAACATCAGTGCAGAAGTCACTGCAGGAGAGAGCAGGGATTGCACACGGGAGGAAGAAAGCCCAATTATATGCTGCGTTATAACTGGCCAAAAAACACCAACAACTATGCTACTGTACTTGCAGCTACTCCTCAGACAGTATGGGGTCAAGTGAGAGCAAGCAAACAAGGAAGCTAGTCTGAGAGTAAACCAAAGAAAGAGCAACATCACTTTTGGATTTGGCGTGAGGGCACAAAAAGACAAAAGCACTCTGTTCACTGACTGAGCCCAGGAGCTACAGAGATCTCCAGCAGCTACAAAATAAAAGCTGACTTATCCACAGAAAAGGATGACTCCAAAATCAGTTTAATGTATAAATAATTCAATTCTCACTTTTGTATATCAGCATCATACCAAGTTACCGTGTGTTCTTGTTTATCTGTTTGAATGCAATGAAAACAAAGTAGATCACTGCTTTTAAAATCCTTCCTCCGCTGCATGTGGGCCCTGTTCACATCTCATTGAATGTAACCACTGAAACATATTTTCAGGTGGAGTGGCAGAGAAACGAGGATGTGATAGACCCGGTGAGCGACCCCAATTTCTTCATCACGGCTGACCATAATCTTGTCATCAAAAAAGCCCGCCTGGCGGACACGGGCAACTACACCTGCGTGGCTAAAAACATCGTTGCTCGCCGCAAAAGCACCTCTGCCACAGTCCTAGTGTACGGTAGGTGATTTATTTCTCTCAATACGGACAGACTTGTTTCAAAGCTCTGTGCTTCAAAATGGAAATAGAGTTTAAATGAATCATGTTTTGCTTGCATGTGGCGCACAGTTTTGGCATGTATCTACATGACCATTGCATATTCTCTTACGACACATCACATAGTGACACATATAGTACGTACAGTAAAAACTTGCATGTCAGCTTTATTGTTCATCCAGTAGTGAATTACAGTACAATAAATACCTACATAAAAAGACAGCAGTGTATCTGCTCATTAATTAGCACTACTTAAAATTACTTACAGCTTTTCTGCCAAAACTGGCACCGTCTCCAATCACAGTTTTACAATCTTCATCTTTGTAGTTGATCCAATATGGGAAGAGAAATTGAATTAACAGCAGACTGTAAATAATGACTTGGCTTGATAAGCAGACTGACCTTTATTAAAATGCAGCGAAACAGCATATTTTCTATCAGCGAGGGTTCCCTAGGTACTGCCACGACAAGAGTTTACAGCCTGGTTTAAAGTAAAGTGATTAAAGTAGTTAAAATACATAGATATTGTTGTTTCTAGATAAATTCAAGAGTTTCTGTGGGGGCTAGAAATGTTGAACATTTAGTTTTGCTGCTCAGTTTAGGCTATTCTTTACATCACAGGTTTATTATTAAAATGTATGGTAATGTCAGACAACGTGAGGATGCCTGTGAAGCGTCCAAGTCAACTGATAAATGAAGTTTCCTCCTCTTACCATATCTTCAAATGCATATGTATGTGTACTTATTACCATCTTGGTACAAATGGGGAGTTTACTGAGCCATGTGACAAGAGCACCTAATTCATTATTTGGTATAATATATATTATACATTCTAATATATATGTATACAGTATACACGCACACACCTGAGGCCTCATTAATAACAGTTGCATAAACACATTGAGTTTGAAACCTGCACTTAGACCACTGTTTGAGCATACATTGATATTTATAAAGGCAAACTTTATGTTAATGTTACCGTGCACACTAATATGAAATCTCTGACCCTTGTATACACACATCTAACTGAGCCACTATGACAGAACAAACACACCAACAGTGTTGATGCATGTGTGTCTACGTCAGAATGTCAATAATTTAACACTTGCTCCTAAATAACACCTCTCTATGGTCGAGCCATTTATGGATGAAATTATTCCACAAGCACTTTTGATTCAGAGGTAAAAATTAATTATTTTGATTTCCGCATGTAGGTGCATGTGTAGTGATGGTGCTTAAAGATGCTCTGAAATAATAGGTAATTTTCTGCTTCTGCTATAAACAACATTTAAATCTGATTTATTTATTGATAACTGATACCACCGACGAGAGGTGCTTTAGATATATTGTGAGAAAACATGCTCTCTCCTTAATTCAAAAAGACCGGGACCCTCATACAGATCCAGGTCTCCCTCTTTGGTAGGAACATTTCCATTTAAACGTGAGCCAATGAACAGCTGCTCAAAGCAAACCAAAGGCTGACAGCTCAGGTGCTGCATTAACGTTCTCCTGCTTATCTCACTTTCTTTTGTCTCACTGCTAAGGCCACCAAACAAAACATTTATCTCATCTCCACTAAAAGTCAGTTTGTCTATAAATCTTTTTGGTCTTGTGTTCAGACACCTTTCTATGGTGCATGAGTGCCTCATTTCAGTATGCATTCATTCAAACTTTATTGATCATTTATGGTTGATTGTGGTAGTGTAGTGTGCAGGATGTGAGATTTCTTTTGAGCCAGTTGGTATTTTTAAAGGGGAAGCTGCATATAGATCAGATTTTATTTTCTTACCACTTTCTTCTCTATAAGCAGTGTTAACAACATTTAAAATGGATTTCATTAATAAATGAGGCACCTGGACTGGAATGGATACACACTTAATAGACATTTTCAGGTAACTTTGTAACCCAGATTGTCTCCATAACACTGCACGACACCAATTATAACTAAAAACTAAAGTACGTGCACTGTCAGAACAAATGAAAATTTTCATTTGGAGCATGCAGTCAAGACATACACATCACACAGAGAGCATGATTATTCTTACTGTTGATACCATTTGATTAGTTTGTTGTTGAAAGATATTTGAATTTCTTTGTGGCGTTTAGAAATGTACAAATACAGAGTTCAAACAAATGTGGGGGCACTTTTTTTGTTCCCCTTTCTTGCATTGTCAATAGTTTTCACACTTAGACCTGAGAAATTGTGAACAAATTACTTGGGCGCATGCATGTTCAATTTCCATTTCTTCCCCATCACGCCATGCTTGACAGGATGATAAATGTATTACTACTGCAACATTAATTGAGGTGAAATCACAGTGGGGATGCTTGTATTCGAAGACCTGTTACTGCTGTTCACCTGGGTTGCTGTGTACCAGAAAAATCTGGTTAGCCGAAAGCATCTGAGCTCTGCAGTGGCTAGGTGTAGCAAGTCATAATAACCTCTACTTTTCAGAGGGGGTTCAACAGGGGGGCAGAGATGCATTTCAACTAGGCATGGATGGTGTTACTGCACTCTGTGCTAAGAGGTAATCAGGGGCCGAGTTGCCTGGCAATTTACCTCGCAGTGGCGGGCAATCAATCGCATAGAGAGGCCAAGGAAATGATTCAGCTACGACAAGCGCACGGGAGAGTTAGGGGAAATTAGGGAGGCAGTATGTACAGAGAAGGAGCGACATTTCTGTTCAAGACAACAAATCAGGAATCGCAGTTGCTTGAAAGCTAAGACAAACCGAGTAAATACAGGAAGGAGCTGATTAGAATTAAGCCAGTGTGGTTTGATGTAATTACCTGTCCTGATCCAGTTATTTAGTACCAATTATGTGACAAAAGACTGTTAAGGTTGAGAACACAGGCACACCAGTTCAGCATGTGGCAGCAATAACAGGAATTCAGCATGTGGAGCTTGAACTGCTTGGCCTTTCAATTTTAAATATAAAAAGAGGAATAAATGAGTGCTGTTATCTGCAACTTGGGGAATGATAGAGATACAAGAAAGACACATGATGGTGTGAAAACAGTGGTGGCTGCAGAAGGGCACAGTTTGAGTTTTGGAACAAAAGTGTATGGTTATGTTTCAGAAGTGTGGCCGCATTTCCTTGGAGCAGCCCTTGTGTTGTGCGACAATGTTGTAACTCTTATCACGGATCTGTTGTGTAATGTCGTTGCACAGCTCCACCAAGTTCAAGGGATTGAAAAAATGTCAAGTATTACAGAGACTTTCCAGCATGTGTCTTTAATTCAGACATGAGGTCAGAGATGGCAGACTGTCATGTTAATTTCTGCTCCCTGTTGAAGCCATTTTGTTTTCACCGCAGTTGGCTGTAATTCCAAGCAGAGCACAGGAAGTGGCTCTTCTCTTTTGTTCTTCCTTAAGTTCATTGTGCAGCCCTGAACCAAAGAGATTGTCCGTTACCACGATTACTCTTATACACCTCTTTACCGCGGTGCATGTCGGGTAATCCTGGCTGCTCTGTCCCTTCCTCCATCCATCCACCCATCCATCCCTTCCTCCAACCTTCTCCCTTCCCCATACCTCCATTTCCTCGCGCTTGTCTGACAGTCAACGGTGGCTGGTCCACATGGACTACTTGGTCATCCTGCAGCGCCGTGTGTGGGCGTGGCTGGCAGAAGAGGAGTCGAAGCTGCACCAACCCCACGCCACTGAATGGAGGCACTTCCTGTGAGGGGCAGAACATCCAGAAAAGTGCCTGCGTGGCCACCTGTCCAGGTAACTCCCAGGCAACCCTCTTGTCCTGTGACGCTTGGCTTCCTGTGGCTTTCTTTTTACCTTTTTGCATCTAGAAGTCGTCTGTTCATCTTTATTTTGGCTGCCCTTTTGTACCAGCATCTCCAGCTGTTTCTTAGTTGGCAGTGCTTCTATTGTTTTCTGCAATTAGTATGCCGACAGAGCATTGTCAGGGCCTGTTTGTTTACACAGTCCTCACTCAGTCCTCACTTTTGTCACACTTTGCTCACGTACCTATTTGTTTTTGGTACTATATGTAGACCCTTACTTTATTTCATTGACCTGTCTTGTTTAACAGGGTTGTTCTGAGCCATGGTACTCTGTGAAACCAGCTGGTATGTTTGTTATTGTTTGCCTCTCAAGCTATGTAGTAAACATGGATGATAAAAACTGAATTACAGCATTTCATTTGCTTGCCTGGTCTCTTTTGTGATAGTGTGTGAGACTCACATCACATCATGCCTGATGCTGAGCAGCACACATCGATCTCTTGTAGCCTGAGATCAGGTCAGGTTGCTTCGTGTGCAGGACTATGGAGGGAGAGATGGGAGGAGAGAGAGCACAGGATGGGGAAAAAGGAAAGTGTAAGGTGGAAGTAGGGATAGAGATGGATGGAATGAGATACACAGTACGGCAGGAACAGAGAGTGAGAGAGGGAAAACCGAGAAAGAAGTCGAGTGTGTACAAGGGATGGTTGTTGTGCTGTCAGCGGATCAGTTTGTGGACGTAGCAGGGGTTCTGCAGCCATGCTGACCGCAGGAGAAATCTCCCATACTCGGTAAATAGCAGAGAGGGAAATCCAACACCTCTGGCAGTGGCAGCTTCTCCCTGCCTAAAACAGGTTATCTTGCTCAGCGAATCAGAGTGTTGTGTTTCACATCTCCCATGTAAAGACATCACGATGTCAAGCGTGAGTGTAAGTAACATGGCCCACTGGAATACTAAGGTGGGGCGGGGGGAGGGTAAGACAATGAACATAGAAATGCATAACAATCTGTCAGGTCTGGATGGATTTGGAATTATTGGTGCTGGAGTAACGATATTAGAGGGGATGTCTAGGGAAGCTTGACATTCTCTCATAGCAGGATACTGTCCTCCATGAGCTTTAAAGAGATTAATGTCAGTCCAAACTGCTATTGTTAGAACAAAAGCTGCCCCTCTCTCTCACCCTACAAGGAGAAAGTGTGTAATTTCAACCCTTGGGGTGCTGAGAGAAAAATATTATTGTACCATGTGAGCACAGATTGTGGAGACTTGTGGAAAAATACAACAATCTTTCTCTTTTTTGATGAGAGACACTGCATGGACGTGATCTCTGTCACATCTCTATCAGTCATTTTGTTTGGCATCAGAGGGTTCTCTTATTTTTCCTCACCTACCTGTGTCAGACAGAACAGACAGTCCCAGCTGTCTGCACAAGCAGAGGGTTCCCCTCAAGGGCAAAGTTCACGACGCCACGGTCTGGGCATGATGGGATGTTGTTTCCAATCACTAGTGGCAATGCAGCCCTGTTGTGTACTCACAGACTTGCCCCCGAAGCCCCATCATTTGTCACCAAGTGCAGCAGCAGCCCAGCAGCGACAAACTCAAATACATCTAAATCCTCGTTTTGATTCATCAAGCACATGACTAATACATGTATGAATGAAAAAATGGAAGCTGTCATACAAGAGTCATGTTCAGTGAGAGGGGAACATAGGAGGCGAGACCAGCCTAGCAGAGAGCGGTCTTGCAGCATGAATAACAACTTTAATTAGTGCTGTGCATATATTCTTTTCAGGCCTAATCCACCACATTCCTATTAGCATGTGATTTCAGAATATTCCGAAAAAAAGCCGCTTGAGTAGAATGAATTAACGGGGGAGTTGTAACGCTGCAGATAAACATTATGTTGTTTATTTAGACCTGGATGACTTTTGGATTTAGAGGCAATTTTCAAATCACCCGTAAGGATCACATTTCCCCGTGCTGTGTCTTTGTTCTTGGTCTGCTTTTTAGAATTGCATGATGTTAATGCTAGTCTGTTCATTAAATATCTATCGTTGTGTCTTTGTTGATTGTTTGTTCTCTTGTCCGTTTAACTTTGACGTCTTTGTGAGGGATTACTGAAACATGTTTGCCTGTCCACTGGTTATTTAGTTAAATATTTGGTCGAAGCATGTTTGGGTTACATGTAAAGGGCCTTTGCGGTCTTGTAGTATCAGCCTCTTAGGATAACGAGATGCTGTCAGTCGAATGGATTTTGGCTGGAAACTACACTAACCTTTGAGTAGAATCAACAGCTCTGGCACAGTGTCAATCTGAACACTATCAGCATTATTGTCAGTATTTTTAGCGAATGTATCATACAGGATTTAATTTGATTATTCAGGTGTATCTAATAGAGTGGCCACCAAGTGTGTGTGCTTTATCTATAGCTACGTATTTCTTGTCAAACAGCCACTTACTCCACATTTAAACTGGCCTGATTCTTCCAAGTAACACTCTGCTATAGTCTCAGAATTGTTTTTTTGTTTTGTTTTTGTTGTTCTTTTGCCACATACTTTACATCAAACAGCTTCTATAGATTGATGCCATGCACCCACAACAGTCTGTTCAATAACAGCTCTCACGTGTCTATTTGTGATGACTCTAAATGTGAGCTCCCACCTCTCAGCAGAGACGTGTGAAGCTAGAGGGACTCATCTGTATTTTTGTCTAAGTCTCCAAAGTGTTTAATGAGAGTTGGCGGAGGCCTGTGTGACAGATCAGATGGGCTCCATGCTGCGAGAGACGAAGGGAAGGCGTGTGGAGGAGGCGGCGGCGGCCTGGGGCTCAGAGCAGAGACGGAGAGCCGCCAAAGCTATACAAGAGCTTATATCCATTCTTCTCTCGGTCCTCCCTTGTGTCTTTATCTGTCCTGTTCCAATCTATTCCCTTCCTGTTTCCCACATAATTCTGGAGTCCATACCTTGACCTTTCATTGACTCTGCCACTGCACTGACTTGTGGTCACAGCTGACAGTCACAACAAAATGTCAGATCGCACCAATATTTCCTAGAAGGACAGAAGACCTGAGCCAACAGCAAATAGTTAGTCCCTTCTATCGGAAATGACACACTGACACCCAACCCATACAAATGAACTGAACCTCTCCCTGGTGTGACAGGGAGTAGCAAACAACGTGAAGAGATGTCTAACTTGTGTGAATTATTTAAATATTGTACCCACCCCTCAGGCTTGCCAGAGGAGTTGTTAGAATTGGGCTAGATAGGAAATAAAAAAAGACCCAGTGTGCTGATGTGTTTGTGCACACACATTTGCAAATGTCGTCGACACGTGTGTCATACACATGCATATGTTAGCGTATGTCTGCTGTCTGCACTGGAGGATAATGTCTAATAATTGGATTCAAACATTTTCCGTGTCTTTGGATATTGTCACTAACACAGTTCTGGATTCTGTCTGTTTTACCCAATGAATAAATAAAGCGAAAGGATAAATAAATTGGCAGAAAAACACATTAGATCACTGAGAAACATGGAGGCCATCTGGTAAGAGGCTTGTATCAGCCCAGTTTTTAATCACTCTGTACTGTTTGTTTGGCTCCGGCATTCATTCATTCTGTCTAATTTAGGTGTATTCCATTGGTTCACATAACATGAGAAAACAGACTTTACTCCAACATTGATTTTGTACTGTATCCTGGGTGTAAACTAACAAGCAATGCCAGATCTTCCACTATATGATACACAACAAAAAAATAGAGAATAAGGTTTGGAGATGAATCCTGTCATATGACCTCTGCTCGTAGGTCACCAACCCTTTTCACAGTTCTGTGGTTTTCTGTGGCTTTTCCCATCATCCCCTGAATACTGGGATTATGTGTGGTTACGTGCACACGTGTGTGTTGACAGGACAATGGGAGCACACAAGCAGCCTGCTGATCTCAGTGGTACTTCCTCCACTTGTTCTCCTCAAGGACACGGAAACCGCGGGTGTCCTATGATCTCAGGCTGTGTCCGTCCGCAGCCATTGTGATTTTGAACAGCAAAGCCCCATACAGGCCCTCCTACGGCCCTGTAGAGATTGGCCGGGGTCTTTTCTTCAGCTTCTTGACAACATGTCCAAATGGCAGCTTTCCACTGGGCCATTTTATGACTGTCTCTCTTACCAGTGTGACCTTAAATCTGTTGTGCTGTGATTGAAAATCAGGTTTGGTCTGTTTTCTGTAGCATTAACAATCTGAGGTTGTAATACACATAACTGGAAAGCTGAGGTTTTCATTTAAATTTTGAATCTGAAGTTTTTTTGACAGATTTTTCTAAATGTGTTTAATCCTGATAAATCAAATTTTATTAAATTTACAGTCTCTCCCTTCTGTTCATGGTGTTGTCTACTTTGGTTTTCTTGTGTCTGTCTTCCACATCCACGCCATCCTGTTTCCCCTCCCCACTATGTATGAAAATGACTTCTGCATGGCCATTAGTCTTGCTTTGTGGTGGAAAAGAGGAGTTGAATTTCATCACCTCATCGAGGCAGACGTTGATCTCGTCCCTTTATTTCACAGTGGTGTGGATAAACTCAGGGGCGACATAATATATTCATTAGGATGTAATTCGCTATTCAATCATTCTCATTCCCAGCCTGGATAATCAGCCCACTGGCCCACGGATGGGTCCACTCAATGCCAAACAAGGACAATTATCTGATTGGTTCTGCTCTCTCTGCCAAATGGATCTGACTGCAAAGAGGCTTGAGCTGTGTCAGCATCCCACCACACATACACTGACAAACACACATCGAAATTCTCCAGCAATCAGATGAGGACACACATGGACAACTATACAGACTTTGTGTGGGAGGGCCTAATTCATATGCACACATTCTGCACCTGTGATGCAGACCTAATATCCTTGCAATGCTCATTTTTAAGGGGCTTCTATAAAACCAAATAACATCATTAGTCTGTAGAATTATGCAATGATAAGTAACCCACCCTGAGTAAGGCCTCACCACTGCTCTCATGTATTATTAACCAAAGCCTCTGACCCACAGTGGGTCAGACCTGCTCTCTGGGGCTGGTGCCCCCTGTACTTTTTATTGCAAGGATTAATAAGTGCTAAAGTTTCCTTGCCTATAGGTCAGTCAGGAGAAGCGGTGCTGCTGCCATAGCAGCACACGTTTACTGTGTGTGTACGCGTGTGTGTACGTGTGCACGTGCACGCGCACGCGCATACAGCTATAGTGATTCTTGGCTGGTCCCCCGCACCCTTATATTTACAAGGGAGTGGGAGAGGGTGAAAGGGGAGGGATGGAGGCTTTTTTCCCTTGAGAGCTCATTACTGCTCCTTTTCCCATTAGCCCTATGGTAACCTTCCCAAGGCCTGGCGCTGTGTCACTCTCAATATCACTACCAGCCAGCAGCCCCCCGGCCGTAATGCCAAATTACCCCCACCTTTTTCTGAACTGGCCTTCCTCTCTGCGTGTGGTAAAGCTGCTGATGTTTCTTACATCAGAACTCTTAACAACCCATTTCCATTTGTTTCATTTTGCCCATCTTTATGGTGATGTGTTTGAGGTTATGTCAGTGCATAATGTACTGTACATTTGTCGGAGTAGCACCACATTCAGATGTAGGCGATGCTCTTGGTGTTTGAGAAGCAGCTTGCTAAGCAGATTGAGTTTTTCTGTGTAATATATTCTTTTTTTGGAGATATTTGTATATGTGCATATACTGAAATCATGCATGTTTGCATAAATCTCACACAACCGAGTATCAATTTCCCCTGGGCCACGTTGTTCTTCCTGTTCAGATTTAGATTGTCGGCAGCTCGGTCTGCCAGGTCACGGCATCCTCATACCAGTGAGGTTTAGCTTAGTTGTGCAAGTTGATTTCCATGATGTAAATAAACAAATAAAGCAAAATGGAGACAATATGGCTCTCCTCAGCAGTTTTACACGCTTTGGTTTCCCCTGTGCGTCTGCTGATTTGTGTGTGTGCAAGTAGATTTGCATGTCTTTATACTGCTTCCACCACCAGTTTCCATTTTGGAGTGATTGGATTTGCCCTGGATGGCAGCACCAGTTGTTGCCATGTCTCACAATAAAACACCACTGCTTTTTACATCACTGTTGCATTTGGATTTAGCTGTGGGGTTCTTTAACATTCTATACACTACAAAATGTGGGGCATAATTATTTGGTGTTCTACTGAATATACTCAGCATGTTTCCAATCAATGTTTTTTCTCCCTGAAGTAAGATATGAACTGATTGTTTGAGGGATTGCTCAGTAACTATGCTCAAAGGTTTCCTGTATGTGTGTTTCCAGTAGATGGAGGGTGGAGCGAGTGGAGCAAATGGTCGGCGTGCGGCGCAGACTGCTCGATGTGGAGGAGTAGAGAGTGCACCCAGCCCTCACCTGGCACCGGGGGCAAAGACTGCCAGGGGCTCGACCTGCAGTCTCTTAACTGTACCAGTGAGCAGTGCCCACAGAGTGAGTATACAACCACCCACACAGTGCAAAACATAATTTCACTATTCCACTTGATTAAACAGTAGTCAAGACGGCACAAGATATCATTTTAGCCACTTTTCTACAATTGGAATGCTGTTTGCTTATTATAACTAAAATGAGAGATGATCATTTCTTGCCTCCCTATGGCATCAGCCTCTTATCATCAACGTTGATTATACCCGCCTGATTAAAAAGAGAGAGAGAGAGTAAGAAACATCCACCTCATAAAACATTGTTACTCATTTAAGACAAATCTACACACCAATTCTGTTTTTTCCTACTTGTATGACCTTCTAGAGGATCAGTTCTAATTAGGGCTCATGTTGGCCATGTATGCGACACTCACCGCTTACATGATGTATAATCTTTTCACCTGTGTCTGTGCCGTTGCGCTCTCTAACCCATTAATAGAGCTGAGAATTAAACAGTATGTGCCAGAGGTCAAGGCAGCTTCGAAAACATCCATATCTGTTGTGCGTGTGTGTGTACTGCCATTGTGCACAACGTGCATGCATGTTAGTGTGGTGTTTGTGTAGAGCTGGCTTGTGTTTCATTTGCCTTGTAAAAAGGCCAAGAATGTGTTGCTGTTCCCCGTGTGTCATTAATGGGACGCGTGCATTTGCATACTGTCAGACTGAGAAACAGCAGCCAAACTGGCACCTGAGTGGAAAGAAGCGCCACAGGGCCCGCTGATGAGCAGATGGACATGAGGGCAGAGCTCTGTCGCTCCCGACAGATATCAAAGACGGGAAGATATTGCGGCTTCCCATCCAGAAATTATACGTCTCATCATATAAGGAAATGTGCACTGTTTTACACTTCTGCGCCTCAAGGGCAATCCTGCCAACACGGACTACTGGATTTATAAAATTGATAATGTACCCTGCACAGAGTGACATGATCAGATAGAGCAAGGCAATGATCAAAGAGAACAATGTAGAGTTGGTGGTGGATAAGGTAGAGATGGGTGAAACGATATATTGTTTTAATGTGCGTAATGTGCAAGGGTTTGTGATTGTATCGAGCAACAGCTGAATTTGGCTGGAAAGAGTACTGGTGCAGTGAACCAGGAATCTCATTCGGCCCATCATCAAAGGTCATCAGCCCCTCCCCACAGAGGCTGGATAGATACACAAAGATGCCAGTCATTGTTACACACACACACACACACACTCAGTCAATCACTCAATATTTACATTGACGGTGCAGAGCAGCGCGCTGGCCTCTGAAGAATGCCTGTCCCAATCTGTTCCCAGCAGATGTGTTTCCATAGACAATTGCTGTGTGAAGTATTATAATAAGCAAAATAGCAATAAGCTTTTGGTGTGTCAGCATCTCCTCTACTTCAACCATGTCTGCAAGCTAATAGCGGAGATGGAAGACTTCCCCTGAAACAAAAGGCACCCATCTCTTCCAATGTAATTTAACAATACAAGCCATAGCCATAGCTACTCCGCAACAAAAGACGTCCTCTGTTAGAGGACCTCACAAGCGTCTTTAATCTCTCTCATTAAGCAGGAAATGGCACATGTTGGATGGGGTTATTGTTTTGAGAATTGCATACACAGGAATCAATGTGCAGCAGTATGCTCAGTGTTACAGCTCTAAAATAAACAGATCTGACCCAAGCGGTGTCATTTTCAAGGCAAACAAAGATCAAGATGCAAAATCTGTACAGGGGAAATAATAAATGGGTTGGCGTGATGCCACAGCCAAAATGGCAGGCAGGTGTTAGAGGGCACAAAAAGGATAGTGAGAGAAAACAATAGTGCTAACATGCTCGGCCATAGCAAATTAGGATGACACCAAACAATTATTTGGCTTAATGTGTGTAATGAAGGTAATAAGCTTCATTTGGAGGAGCATATCATTTGGGGCATATTGGATGGGGGAATTCCACAATTAATCTGTCGTGCGTCTCCTCTCATATTCTGAATTTGTTAGGTGGTTTGTTGTGTAAGCAACTGATGTTTCGATATGGTTTTGTTTGCCAGAGCGTGGTCACAGGCTTTGTGAAAAATGGCTGAACATTTATTTTGGACTATATTTCACAGGGACTTGCTGAGGGATGGGACGACTGTATTGTGGAGATAGTAATGGTCACGTTCACTTTGAGAGTTTTAGTAGCCATATTTCCCTGACCTTAAGAACTCCAGTGTTATTCATCTTCAGGCGAGTGACTGGGATTGGCCATGGGATGAAATATACTCTCAGGTCTCTTGATAAATGCCCTGGGAAGAGGCGCAGGAGGCTGCAACGCTTTTATTTATCAACGCGGCAGAGAGAAAGGAGCAGGTAGAGTGAGTTGAGGACTATCGGGTACAGATATTGTGCTGACTGCCAATGCCACAAGGGTCCGAACTGCAACTGAAGCCACATACATCTCTGCAGAGATGAATAATAAGTCCCTACTAGTCCCTAGTCTGAAACTGATCCCTATCCTACCTGGTCTGCAGCTAGTCAGGGAAGCTGAACAAATAGAAACACAGGAAGGGAACAAACAGATTTTCATGGGCTCAAAACATCACATCACATTCATTATCTTCAGGCCAGTGTCAGTCATGCACAGAGGTTACAGATAAAGCTGAAAGTTCTTAGTTTGCAATTAACAAGAGATTAGAAAAAGTTAAAAAGCTGCATTATGTTTTAGGACAGGTGGTTGAATTAAAGTCTGTCCAATTATAAAACCTGATTAGCTATGTCAATTAAAGTGTGATAGACGTCCTTTCAATTATTGGTTTATATCTTGAAAATCAATGGCCAGGTCAGGAGGAGCTGAGAACAGCGCTGGTCAGGGTTGTACTGAGCAAAGGGATCGTTTCCCTGTGACACCTGGTGAGTCAGATAAAACTTCAGTCAGATTCTCCGATAAGCGACCATAGATTACAAACAGAATGCAGGGAGAGGGAGGAAGAGAGGAGAAGAGATCATCTGATTGACTGACTTTATTGTCCAGGTCTGGGGGTGTGGTGGGTAAAAATGAAGAGGAGAGATACTGGATCTTTGCATCCGTGGTTAGACGTCTGCCTTTGGTTTGCCCTTAGAAAGCAAACTGGCTCATGGAAGAGTGTTTATCCAATCCGCAGGGCCCGGTCTGCCTGATGGGTGTTGTTTCGTCTTCAGTCAGACGGCATTGGTAGAAATCCAAATATCACGGCCCTGTCTGGCCTTTGACTTTCCAAGACAATTGGATTTGGGAACTTTAATGAGAGGTCCAACCTTTGTCCAGCTGCTTTTTGTAGCTCATTGAGGAAGGTGTAAAGGCTATTCATGCCGCTTACAGTTAAGCACCTCTGCACCTCCCTCGAGGCTCGGCGAGAGAGAGGGAGAGAGGAGTTAAGCAGGTAAATGGAAAATACAGGATGTGGGGGATGGGTGTATCCCAAAAGACTCTTCATGGCATAAGTATGTTCAGTGCAGATGCCGCTTTGATGTGGAGAACAAAACACATCTTCTGTTTATCTCCTGCCAGTCATTCACAATTGATTACATGTCGAGAGATCTCAGACATTACAATGGCCAGCCGTAGAGCTCGCCTGTGTATAATCCTGCTACTTAAGGTATCGGATTGTACAGAGATAATCATCCATGAAATAGATTCTGGCATTTCTCTTTAAGACCTCAATATGTCAGGACGGTTTGTCCAAAGAAATGGATTTTTCAAGGAAAAAGGAGAAGGCAAGGACAAATGAATTAAAAAAAATAATTTTGATGCCGAGTAGGACTGAGAGAAAGAGACAAAAAATACCATAATGGATGCCCTGGTGGCTCATTGGTTAAGAGCACCTAACTCAGCGGCTCTGGTTTGAGCCTGTACCCTTTGCTTCACGTCATCCCCTTTCTCTGCCCTGGCCTTCGTGTCTGTCTTTCTACTGTAACTATCACAATAAAGCAGAAATTCCAAAAAAATCTTTGAAAAAATACAATAATAATTTTTGCTGTTGCTCCTTTATTTTGAGCATATTTAAAAAATCAAAATTTGCCTTTTTCATGTCACAGATTTATTAACACCAATTAAAACTTGTGAAATTGCTGTTTCCGAAGTTCAGCCCACAGTGTCAGTGGGATGTATACATTGGAAGGAAGGAGAAACTCATCAAAATTTGTCATATCTAACATGTCTCACTGTGATTTTAACACAACTGTCGATGTGTTAGTGCTGCTGATCTCTCGTCACATATGTCGTCTCTATCATTAATTCTAATTTTCATTCTTTCTCTGATTCTGTCCCCCTTTTGTTGTCGACTCACCACACACCAGCCTACAGTTCTTTAACCTTTGGTGCAATGCTCTGTCACACAAAGACACACTGGCGAACATGTCCCCCGCTTGAGTGTGTTCAGTTGACAGCACTACGCCCCCATGGCTCCCTGGGACAATAGTCTCCACCTCCGCCACCAAATTCCCCCAGCCCTGGAAGACAGCTGTAGCAAATCCCATTTTCCTGTGAAACACACAAACACACTATACATACACACAAATCCATATGTGGTGGTGTTTGCTAGGCTTGGTTGTCATCTCCATACGACACTTTGGGGAGAAAGACACTTCCATGCTTTAGAGAGAGAGCAAAGAGAGAGCAAGACATTCAATGAGAGGTGCTAGAATTTCACAAGTAAATCCTTCATTTTTCTACTGTTGGTTGCGTGTGTGTGTGTGTGTGTGTTTGTGTGTCATAGGATATATTTATCCATTGCAGTAATAATATAAGCAAACACAGAGAGGTGGCTTCAGGAATTTTTGTTTTCTCCTTTTTGTATCGTCCACGACTTGACATTGAAGCCTCTTAAAGGTACTTAAAAAATGTGGGTATCTAATATTTTTGTCAAACAGTTAATCTTGAGCTTCATGAAGGATTAAGCAAAGAATGTGCAGTCAGTTTCACATTCAAAAGAGACCTTCACATGGATGACAGTTGAGGCTTTTATTCTTGAGTAATCCTCCTTATTCTCCCTGTCCACCCTCTTGTAGCTGTGAGTGGGGCCGAGGACGTGGCGCTCTACGTGGGCATGGTGGCCGTGGCCTTGTGTCTGACTCTGCTGCTGATCGTAGTGGTGCTGGTGTACCGGCGCAAGAAGGAAGGCCTGGATGCCGATGTGGCTGACTCCTCCATCCTCACCACTGGCTTCCAGCCCATGGGCATCAAGCCCAGCAAGCCAGGTGTGTGGGCACCGCGGCCACGCAGGCCTCCCCCCCACAGCAGTAGGACACTGTTCTTTGTTCTCCCCTCCTCTGTGCATCCATCGGTCTGTCCGTCTGCACACTGTGATCGTGCAGCACTCACCCAGTGATCCTGTGTTTGTTGATGGTTAAGGAGGTGGTGTGAATGTGTTTACAGTGGTTGCTGTGTGTGTGTGGTGCAAATACTGTTTTTTTTGTGTGTGCATGACACATTATGTTTCGCCACCACCTTATTGTCAGGAAATGTACCCACTCTGTTTACTGCCTGTGTGTAGCCTCTGAGATTCTTCGGCAAGTAATAGAAATATAGCTGAGTTGGACGGCAATGGGTTGCACTGCCTGTGATTCACCATGAAAAAAGCCTTTATGCATTCTGGGTGCTAAGCTGTTTCAGAGTTCTGTTTGGAATTGATTGTGTGGTTGCTAAAGAGACAGACAGAGACGAGTCAGGGGGGTGAGAAAATTGACTGGGTTTGAGTGGAATTTGTTTTTGTGTATTGTCAATGTGTGCGCAAGCGTTTGTGTGAGAGTGACTATCTGTTTTGTGCATGTGTTTCTTTCAGCTTGCTGTGTGTGTTGCGACAGCTTTGGAGAGTGTGAGGTCTGCCTTTGTGTTGTGTGTGTGTAAATGTATGAACCCCATCGTTGACGGAGATTCACACGTTTGCTTTTGTCTGTGTTGTTATTGTTCCAACAGAGAATTCCCATTTGCTTACTATCCAGCCCGATCTAACCACTACTACCACCAGTTACCAAGGCACCCTGCGTTCTCGGCACGACACGGCAGGCAAATTCTCGATGACCAACGGGCCACTGCTGGACCCGCTTCCCAATGGCTCGCACACCCTGCACAATGGCAAGCTGAATCCAGACCCTGCTGAGTTTGTAAGCAGGTTGTCCTCTCAGAGCTACTTCAAAACTCTCCCACGTGATGTGGCCAACACTTCTTATGGAACATTCAACTTCCTAGGAGGGAGGTTGACAATCCCCAGCACTGGTGGGTTTTTAGTTTTGGTGAAAATTAATTTCTTCGACTCTGGAAAATCTTACTGAGACAGAAGGTGGACAGTAAAAGCTGCGATTAAGGAATTATTTCAGCATTTGTAAGTTGGTGTTGTGCAAGGACTGTGAGATTTCAGTATCCTCTGTAGGATATTCACTTTGCTGCTGTACTGCACACAAACAAGTTCCATATGAACAATTTACCATCTGCTGCTGAATGGAGCATTACTGTAAAAACAAGTCATTGGCATAAAAGACAAAAGACATACAAGAATAGATACAAAACTTTTATGGTACTCACACTGCAGATTATTGGGCGTTAACAGGGAGACTCTATCAGCAGCTGAGTAACATAGATGTCTCACTGTCTTTTTGAAAGTGAGCATTCAGCCTCCAAACATAGTTTGCGTGGGTTTATTAATGTGTTTGCAGTCACCATGGTAACGGACATTCATTGTTTCATACATTAGAGCCTAGCACACTGTCCATAGTTCTAAAAATTACTTTGTGCTAAAAGTTGGAAACTACATGATGAATTCTACACATGGCCATAAAAGTGTTTTTGGTTTTTTTTGTTTCTTTTTTTTTGAGTCAGTAACATAAACTCAAAAGGAATAATACGTATTTGTGCATTTAAGACACCAGTTTATATTGTGACATATTTCTGCTTTCCGCACTGCCCGTCTGTTTACTTCCAGTCCACGCCAGGCTAACTTAACCTTTGCCTCCAACCTGATCCCCACTATGTTTTTTGGCATCAAGTTATTTATTTCACTTCACCTTTAACTGAATAGACTCCCCTTAGTGTATTAACGCTCCTCTAAAAAAGTGTGGATTTGCTTCACATTACTGCAATCAGCAGAGACGCATCAATCACATTCGCCAGATACCATTTGTTCCAAACATTTTCTTTTATTTGAATTTGAAATGTGCATCTGCAGCATCACAAACATTCACTGCTTTTAAATACAAAAACCTTTAATGAGAAAAAAATTACCAACATACTGTAGTTTTGATAGTGAACATTAACTGTTCTACACTTATAATAGACTTATGGTGGGTGTTGTTGGCAATCTGCCCTATATATCTGCTGCAGAAACGTCACTCCGCCTCATCACTAATAACCATATTTCATCGTCCGTCCAGATCAAGTTATCTGTTTTCGAGTGTGCTATCGCCTTGTTTGTTTACACCGCGCTGTAGAGAGCAGCGTTTGAACACAGGTACGTCTTGGCCACCTACTGATCTGTGATGCGTATTACATCGTTTTCAGTCCTCGCTGATCCGTGAGTATGAGAATCGTTTGACCAGCGTTGCTCTGTGAGCGCGGACTTTTTTAAAGTGCAAAGCACTTAGATCGCGGGCATTGCCTGTATTGTTCGAGTGGAGTGGCTATCAACTCCGTCAACGTGTGAGTGTTTGGGAGAGAACAGAAAGATTTGTGCTTGACTGCAAACGCTTTCAGACGTTGAGGCGATCAAACGATCAGAAAATTCTGCTAAAAAACAAACTATATGTCCAAAGAATGAATGGTAAATACCATCATCAATATGTACAAAGTTTACTGTGAAAGTGAAGTTATTTATTTAATGACTAAAAAGCACTGAGTGGGGATCAAGTTGGCGGTCAAGCTAACGTTAGCCTAGCGTTGACAGGAAGTAAACAGATGGGCAGTGCGGAAATACGTTACACTCAATACATTGTGCAAGTAGTCGATGATAGTTCAACAAGGCTATTGCAGTATCTAAAACATGATCATTTCAAACTACTTCTGTTACACACTAACATGAACAATCCAAATGAATGTAAATGAGTGCAATGACTGCAAGAAAGCATGTTTACCAGACACACTGCTCTGACAGATCTCTAGCATGAAACCAAGAGCAATTTATTCCAATTAGGCTGGCTGAATTTGTAGCTGAGATCCACAACTGTCATAGATTGGGGAACATACAGGAGATAGTCCATTAGATTAGTCAGATAAAATATAAAAGTCCACCATTATTAGTCTTATTTTGCTTCACTTCACATTAGCTGAGCATTGAGTTTACGTAATTATACAGGAATACAGTGTTTTCGCTTGGGTTTTTGTATGCTGTTCAGATTAGCGATGACAGTGCCAGGATGCCAGCATCTTGAGGGAGAAAGAGGTTTTTTTTTCCTTTTTCCATGCCATCTTCTGTCTTTGCTCTTCTGTCTCTCTTGCAGATATTGTATGCATGGATTAACTCAAAGCCATGTACACTGTACCCCACATTGGCACACACATCTTCTCACTGGAACACCAAAAAAAACCAAAAACATTTGTATGCAGCCACTCACAAGAGATATGCTGTCATTTTTGTACAGTTTTAGAATCAGCACATGGAAGTCAAGGTTTATAGAGACATGTCTGACTACTCGTGCCTTTTTCTTATTTAGACATAAATACTTTTATTGCTAAGTTTATAATCCAATGACGATTAAAGACAGTGTCACTTATTTGCAGTTTTTTAAATGGGATCCTAAGTGGATAATTTGGCACAAGAATCACAACACAAAAGCCACAACACTTAAACTACCTCAGTTGCTCTCACTATTCTCTGGTGCATTCCACCATTCTCTTGGGAAAGCACAATTTTCCCGGAGTACCCTGTTGTATGGTCTCAATTATCTACTTGGTGGCAGGCGGAGGCCATTTAAAGCACGTTGCGGTGTGTGCTTTTGTCTCAACTAATTGTCGACTGTGGGGACGTGAGCTGCGCACTGGCGGGCGGTGCAGAGATTTGCATCTACTGTACCTGGTGGAGGCTGCCTCTGACCTTCAGAATAGATTTGTTTTGTATTTTTTGCTGCCATACAGTTTTGTTGGGCAGGCTGGCTTTCTTTGTGAGATGACAAAAGTGTTGTTCAGTCAGAACAAATGAGCCTGTCTCCCTCCTCTCTCCCTTTGTTGTTATTTGCATTAGGAATCAGTCTGCTCATTCCTCCCGAGGCCATCCCCAGAGGAAAGATCTATGAGATTTATCTCACTGTTCAGAGGAAGGAAGATTTAAGGTGGGTCTGTTTAACACTGCCTAACTGGCAGTCTTCCCTGGATGCCACTAGGCTGTTTGTTTTGATGCTCTACTGTTCCATTAGGAAAGGCTTAAGACTGTGTGCCAGTACTGTGGAGGAGGGATGTAAATAAATAACATACCCTTTTAGCAGGATGCGCACTATTTAAGTTAAATGAATTGTTTGCAAAACACTCTTTATCCAGCCTGCTGCATTGATCTTCAGAAGGCACAGTTCTCATAGCACGCTGTGACAGTGTAACATTATTACTCAGTATTCGTAACTTGGTCCAAATAGTCAAGTGCATTCAGCAGGTCTTCATTACTCTCTGTTACAGCCACTAGATAATTTGCAGAGGCGACAGTATCATATCCGGCTTACAACAGAGTAGTAAATTCTCGCTAATGCCACAATGAGTAAGAGCCTTTCTCTCATCCTCCATCACAATTCATTTTCTCTCTCTCCACGGTATAGGTTACCCTTGGCTGGCTGCCAGACCCTGCTCAGCCCCATCGTGAGTTGCGGTCCTCCGGGGGTGGTCCTGAGCCGGCCAGTTATCCTCAGCATGGACCACTGCTCTGACGCGTGCCTCGATAACTGGGCCGTGCGCCTCAAGAAGCAGAACTATGAGGGTGCTTGGGAGGTGAGACAGCACTATATCTCCTGCACTGATCCTCAGTAGAAAGGTAAAGTTACCACACGGTGAATTTGTAAAGCCTTCCCTGACTTAGTCAGAGCTTTTTATGAAAGCAAAAATTTGCTCTGCATTGACTTGAAGACTGCACTGGAAAGCACCCAAAGCTGTATAGTAGAAGTAGTTATAGCCTGTCATTCAGTGGCTCCATAGGGAATATATTGACCATCAGGTGTGTTCATGAACAAAAGCCTGGATTCACTTGGCACTCTCTCCCTCGCTTTCTTGTGTTGCTAGGCAACTGTTTCTCAAACAGAAATTCTCTAAGCAAATTACTTATCTTCAAAGTACTCTTTTGAGTGCTCCTTGACCACTTTGACCGCTACTACCAATTACAGAGTTCCCTCCCCATTTTCTATCCATGAAATTTGAAAGTCACCGGAGCTGCAAGACTCCAACAGGATGGAGTTGGAAAGGAGCCTTTGGTGTCTACACACACATTCATGCACTTTTATACACACACTCAGATACTCTCACGCTCAAGCAAACAAATGCGGTATGAGGAAGTCTACCCATCTCAACAATCCACAGAGATTGGAAAGGGTGCTAGTGGGCTTTGGAGTGTGAGTAGGTCTTCTTTCATGTTCGATATTGTGCATAAATTATTCAGCCTCCCCATGTGTGGTGGTGGTGGGTTGTCTGGGATGGATTGGCCTGTCTGAGGCAGAGGTTAGACCAGCACTTTTAATCATCTGTTGGCCCAAATATAGCCCAATGGCCTGTGTGCACTGCCACCACTGGAAAAAAAGTTTCAGGTGGACAAGGTAACAAGAGTACAGACAACTGCAGAGAGTGAACAAAATGAAGAAAAGAAAGGTGGGATAACGGAGTAGATTAAATTAACAAAGCTGTGGAGGAATGGTCAGGAAGAGAGCAAGGTTAAAAATATGACTCACGCTCGGGTAAGGAGAAAAAAAAACATTGAAAGATGGGGTAAATAGATAGCTGAAAGTAAAGACACAGAAAAGGCACCAGGACAGAAATAAATTGCTGATAGAGTGAGTGAGCAGTCGCGTAATTGAGCCACTTCTCTATGCTGGGATTGGAAGAAGATGAAAAAGTAAGACTGCATTGTGGTTGCATAGGAAAAGAATTGTGTCAATACTAATTCTATTGATCTAGGTGGTGTCGGGTTGAATTGATTGTAGTTGGTGGAGCTCGTGGGGCATTTGGCAAGCAGAATGCTCTCTTCAGCTTGATTGGTTAATGGGAAGAGTCAGTGGAATGGCGTGATGGGATTTTAGGGAAAATGTTGTCACCCTGGGTCCACAATTTGCCTTCGTCATAGTCGCCTGGAGAGCAGAGGAATTATCTCGTAAAGGCTCCCATTCCTGTGATGAGATGTGATATTTTTGTAAGTCTGTCGTGTTTATTAGAGCTGATAACACATATACGCTTTAGCACTTTAACAATGCAAGACACATGTGACAGGCTGCTGCTCTAACAAGGTAAAATCTGCTTTTGTCTCATTGGTACCAATTAATATTTAACACTTTTACCAGCAGTTGGATGTTATTTTGAAGGTAAATTCTTTTCACCTTTCTGGGCAAATCACGAAGGCAGAAGGAAATCCCAATAATCCAATATTTGCTGTATTTTCAGTCTTTCTCTAGAACCATCCGTTCTTGCCAGGAATCTATTGGAGTCTCCTTTCATGTCCATTGAGTACCTCATTCATGCATTATTAACTAAATTGATGGTGTTCTATAGGATGTGTGTCTATATGTCAGTATGGTGTAAGCGTACTGCAGTGAAAGGAGAATTTGAGGCAAGAACAAAGTATTGCCTTTTCCCGATCTAAGTTGTAACGAAGATACACCTGCACTACAGAGCTTTAGTTTAGGTCCTCCTTTATCTCACCACAGGTGGAATAGAGTTTGATGTCTCAGACTACAGTCCTGGCAACCCTTTCACAAACACACTCGCACACTTACACACATCAAGCACCCAGGAAAACACATTACTCCTGCCTTACTACATAAATTTAGACCCTGACCTTGCATGCACACCTTGTTTTTGCTCCACACCACCTCCTTCAGGACGTCCTGCTGATGGGGGAGGAGCTGGTGTCAGAACCCTATTACTGCCAGCTGGAGGCTGAGACGTGTCGACTGTTCATGGAGCAGCTGGGCAGCTTCGCCCTGGTGGGAGAGTCCCTCCACATGGGTGCTGCCAAACGCCTGAGGCTGGTGCTCTTCTCCGACGCCTACTGCTCCACGCTGGAGTACAACATCAGGGTCTACTGCATGGACGACACACAGGACGTCTTCAAGGTAAATTGAAAAACAGGCAGCGCTGCATTTGTCACAGTTTGGCTGGCAGGTTCCTGAAATTGCAAGAATGGATCAGTTTCACATCAGCTGGATGATGGACAGAGCATTATGAGTAATAACATTGTCTGTCACATTGTAAGGTTAGGAGAAAGCATTGCAGAGGCATAGCCATGGTAAATTGAACAATATTGCAGGGCTGATTGCACCATGTGCACTTCAAGGGTGCGTAATTTGTTCCACTGATGTTCACTGCCATGCATATCGAAACAATGCATACGTTTGGCTTAATAAAGGTATACAGTGACCATGTTTGCGTTTCATGCAGAGATGTCTCATTCAGTTCTGCTCGGGTGCCATGGGCAGAGAAGTTTCCCATCATTTAGCTCAGCACCATGTTTCCCTTCTGTTTTTTGCTCTCCACGCGGACAGAGTATAATCAAGCACTAATGCCTTCTTCCCTCCCCCGAGGACTGCCTCTGAGTAGCCTGTTAAGATTTCATTTGCATGGTTAATTAGTAAATTAAAAGGAGAACCTGTCCCTA
>OMNV01002654.1:39123-59189 GCA_900303265.1 Brotula barbata
TCCCCACCCATGCTCTCTCTCTCTCTCTCTCTCTCTCTCTCTCTCTCTCTCTATATATATATATATATATATATATATACACCTCTCCTCTCTCTCCATCCCTTCTGCCCCCAAGCTCCACTCTTTCGTGCTTGACACTACCCACAGTCACAAGTGCCACTTCCCACCCAAGCCCACTTCTACCTGATGCAATGACTTACCTGCTCATATTGAGGTGTGTCACCCGCACAATCTATGGATGCCGCTTGGAAACAAACATCGGCCTGGGGCTGAAATTAGCAGTTTGAGATGAGATGAGGAGTCTGCACAAGCTCTTGCTGTGTGGTTGGAATAACTTGAAGCTTGGCTTACTTCACTGTCAGTTCTGCCTCCTTTGAATTCTCTGTTTATGACAGCTATTGTCTGATAGTAAGTATACTGAGGGAACTTGCCGGCTCACATTCAGCTGTGTTCTGATGCACGTAGAGTGTAGGTATATGACTGGTTAAGCTTACATAAGCAATGCAGCTTGGCAGAGGAAGAGTTATTGTTCAGACATAAATTATTGCTTTGTTTACTCAGTTGTAATCATTGGTTTATATATGTAGATCATTGGCTGTTTTGCTTCAATGTCACTTCTGAAATGACCTTGTAAGTCTTGTGTTAGATGCAAGAAGGCTGTAGTACGCTAAAGTCTCTCTCTTTCTGTCTCTCTCTCAGTGTGTGTGTGCATAGCTCTTCCTCTGCTATTCTCCCACTCTATAAGCCAGGAAAAGGACATCTGAGCTTGTTGACTCCAGCACTTGTGCTGCCACACGCGTCTCCCTTGACGCCCTTGAGTGCATTAGCTCTTAGTCTTTCACACAACCTGGTCCTGTGGTAAGCCACGGTGTCTCCAGGGTTTTGTAGTTTTAAGTGAGTGATTTAGAACGTGGCCCACGCTGTTTGGTAATCTCGACTTCACACTGCTCTTGGTGCCATTATGAAGGGAGCAGTTCATTTAGCAAGTATATTAACCACTTTGAGTGGAGATTAAACTTCCCTGGAGAGACTCAGCCTAATCACTAATCACTATCTTTAAAATGCACCATTTATGATTAGACTTTCACTATAGCTGCCATTACAGTTAACTGTGGCGTATAACAGTGGTTGGTCAGCAATTGGCAGTACAGTAGAGGGGCACAGGAAATCCTTTTCTGTTTTTGTTGAGTGCTGCATCTTGATCGAAAGCATCGCACCTTAGTTTTTGATAGTAGATGAAAAAGTGCATTTTGCTGCCTTGCCTTTTGGCTGTTCACTGGCAAGGAGAACTGAGGAATCTAAAAGGATGTTGTTTTTTTTCCCTCACTCCCATAACTAACCATCAGTTTGACAAGCATCAGGGAGAATGACATCCACATACTGTATATACACTCACACAAATACACACTATGCTTATACATGCTGTACCACGCAATCTCTTATCTTCCAATTAAAGCAGATTAGAACCAATGTTATTGTCTTTGATCTTAAGTGTGCGGGGGCTCTGGGGAAACGGTGACATTTCTGTCTGATGCTTGCCGTATGTTAGCCAAGCTCTGCCGGGACCAATTAAGTTAATATTTAATGTGTGTCCCACTCTTGATGGGCCCAGCCAAAGCTGGCACAGCAGCAGAGGAGACATGATCGGCGTTCACTTGCGCTCTTACTGTGCACTTTGCTGTTCCCAGCTAGACCTCTGGGAGATCATCACTGATGTTCTGCCATCCTGCGACTGATTGAAACACCTGCAGTGATCCAAGACTGCAGCGCAGAACAGAGGTAGACATAGAACCACAGCTAATTAAACTGGAAGGGTGCCTGGCAAAGGTTGGTTGGTTGTTGGACTGGAATATGGCGGTGTTACTTCTGTTCAAATTAAGCACAGTTAGCTGTTAGTCAGCTTTCAGAAAAAAAAAAAAAAACGCCTCTCATCTACCGTGCATAATGTGCTGGAACAGAAACAAAATATCCCAGTATGTATTGATGGCTAAATGTTCACCCTTCACACCCACCCGTCTGTGTTTTATAGGGACTCAGTTGTTGGGCGATGTCTTACAGTGAAAAACATGCACAATGATTTATAAACCACCCACTTTCTGTCAGATATATTTTTTACAGAGGTTCAAACACAGCAGCTCTGTTCCTCTGTTACTGAGCACTTTTTTCTAGAGGGAACATCCAAAATACTGATGCAATGGACTTTCGAAGAGATGTGATTTAAAAAAAACATTATTAGGTCATCACTGGCATTTAATAGCCATAATTTAGCTTGTATAAACAGAAACTATTTGACTTTGTACTCCAAAATGTCTGCATTCATCTTTACTCATCATGCAATGGGGCCAGTATTTTCAGCTTTTGTCTCCTAATTGTAACTGTATCTTGTGTTAAAAAGGTATTTAATGGATGTTCTCAGCTGGTTTAACAGGGGCTCCTGTATTCTTTTTACAGTATTTGTCTTAAAGCTAAGGTTCTTAATTGTGTTTAAAGGGCTCATAAACTGTTTATGTTCTCCTCCAGTGACGTGTACTCGATAGCTCCTGAGCAGAAAGCTACTGTGCGTTCAAGGTTTTAAACCGATTCTTAAATGTATCAGAGGGAAGAAATACAGTTTGCAAGGAATATAATACAAACAGTCCCTACATTGGTGTAGTTAGTGTTTTAAAAAACAGAGTGCATAGCCAGTAATGTGTGGCATTACGTTAAACAAGACAGTTTGCTTTATCACTAAGCTCAACTGAGAAATTGTTTCCATATTACATTTTTGTGTTGTCGTGTTTTCTCTCTTCCTACTCCTGTGATTTATCAGGCAGAATGTACATCTTTTGCCTAACAAACAGACTTCCCATTTATAAGCGAGCAGACAAGTCCTTTCTATTTGTAGTTATTAATCAGAGTTGACTGTAGCAGGCACGGCCGCTGGAGCTCAGACTGATAGACTCTCAGTCTCAGTCAGAGAGGAAAAGCCTGTCGCATCCTGCTGACAAATACACAGATTTATGGAACCCACCATAGCCTGGCTACTCTCTATAAACAAATACACTTGCCTGAAAAGAGCGGCTCTGAAAATGGATCGTTTCTATCAACACACATTTTTAAACAGAGGCATAAAATGCTGTAGAAGCATGAGAAGGAGGTTATGGAAGATGTTTTGCTGGAGTAACTCATTGGCAATTGGTAATTATTATGAAATAAACCTTGACCGGGTGATCGAGACACTGAGATTCAGCCTCTCATTATATGAATACTTACTAATATATACACAGAGAGCCTTTCAAGAGCATTCTTTTGTGTGTCATATTATAGATAACATACTGTACACAGATTTGATTTAATTAACTGATCAGATGCCCCTGCATTAGCGCTGGTGATGTTGGTTAAAACGCTACTTAGAACACGATGTGATTGCTTGACCTTAACATAGTTCAATAACAGCTGAAGCGCTTTCATTTTCAGCCTCCAGTCCTTTTTATATAGGCCTCTGATAATAGTTTGATTTGCATGTTTGTGCATCAGACGGTAGGCTGTTTTGGTTGCGAGGGAGTTTATGCTGTCTCTAACCTCTTTCTGTCAGCGCAAGCCCAAAGAGATTAGCTGTAGTGTGTCTTGTTTCCCGGTGGAGCCCGGCCCCAGTCCAGCACAGCCCCAGCTCTGAGCTGCATCTTTGGGCCTAAGCAGAGAGGATGAGGAGATGAGAGGATGAGGATGGGGGAAGATGAGCGAGGATGGTAGAGGGGGTTGAAGTCATAGAAAACTGTAGCCATGATTGCCGTAATCCTGTTATCTCTCCCACTAAAGCTGGCCACTCTAGTGACCTGAAGACACAAATGTTAAGCTGCCTCTGTCTCTTCTCTCTCATTCTTTTTACTTTTACTTGCTCTCTCACTCTCTTTAGCCAGCCTCATTGAATGTCAGGGGGTGGTCTTGGCACTGCCCGGACTCCAAATTCACAGTCTTCACACACACCACAGGCTATCTTTAATTCTGAACAGAAGGGGTTTTTCTCCTGCAGTACTTGGGTTTCTTGTCCAGCTCATGCATCTTAATGTTCCTGCTGTTGTAAAGGGTCAAAATGTCTAAGAGAACCACAATTCTTATCTTTGGTTAATGGAAACACAATTTAGTTTGGCATTGATGATTAATATGTGATCTAATAAACTAATTCAAACCTTGCATTGTTGCCCCATGAAAGAATAAATAATATGGTCAAATGTAGCCTCTCATGTATTAGCACCCTCACATAGTCATTTGTTAACAGGATAATGGGGCGTAAAGAGGCCCATTATTCTCTCAGTCCGGAACATATGCTGGAATGCTGCACACAAACACACTCCACACAGTTACTCAGACCCACAGTTTACAAACATACGGGGGGGAGCTAAAATACACAAAAATGTATTTTGTTACAAAATGCCCAGTTGTAAATACATTAAAACAAACTATAAAATTATATGTCAAAATGTGTAAAACACATCCACTAATAGAGTATTTGCCATTGTGCTATAAAATAAAAAAAAATGCATTTTTCATGCAACCATAAAACCTCTCTTTTTTTTAAACCAACTTTATTTACAAAGATGAAACTTTACAAAATGAAGACCAATAAACAATCTAAAAAAATTGTGAGATTTTTAGAATGAATCATCATAAATATTTTGAAAATTCAGAATCTAAAATGATTTTGATTAGATTTTGACATATAAAATAGTATTTTATATTTAACTGTTTAGATTTCCATGTTTCACAACATGTTTCAGAGCATGATTTATACACATTCTTAAGCAGCAGGAATATATTGATCCCAATGCTGTGTTTTTTCTCTGTATTTTAAGTCTGCATCCATGTTATGTGACATGGGTGCCATGTCCTCGGCCGTGTTTTGATTGTAATCCTGCCATGTTATCTGTGAACCTGTCTGCCTCCAGGCAGCAGAGTTGGTATTCATGGTACATGTTAATAATAAGATAATTGGCATTCAGCAGTCTTTCTCTTGCTATCAGGTTTATAGATCTGCTGCTTAGGTCAAAGTCCTGATCAAAGTCCGCCAGTCCCAATTTGCAATGCTAATCACCCCCAATGAATAATTGTGCTTAAGAACTGTGTAAAATGAACCTCCCTGGAATCCCCCATAATGTGCCTTTTGTCTGTGTAAGAGGCATAATAACAGAGAGCTTTTAATTCTGTGGAGAATGCAGTACCCTCTGTTATTAACTCATTAGACCTCAGCACATTTTTTTTTCAGAGCCATTGTCTGACACTTTCCCATCGAGGCTTTAGCGTTGCAGTACAGTGAAGAGAATTTTGTGAGATAGTGACGTACCACTCCATATGTGAAATGTTCTGCGCAATTTATGCAATCAAGATGGATAACCATAAGGGATGTAATTTTCATAGGAACAAGGAGATCCGCACTAAGCAAACAGAAATTAGCCAACGCACTGAGCAAACGTGGAAATTCAATTGCCAGACTAAACCGAAAAGTGCTCATTCTGTGAAGGAGAGATCACATCAAATAAGAAAAGCAGGTAGAAATTCCAAATGGATAATTAACAGCTTCCTTTCTATTATAATTGGAATCAGTCTGCCCCATTCCAGGGAAAGAGTGCAGAAAATTGAATCAGTGTTGTGCAGATAGAAATGACTGCCGCTCTCCATCTTAATTAGATATCTGCTGAAATCATACCAGAGGCATTGGCATGCAGCACTCTCCAACATATGGCCATTATCCACACACACATCTTCCTCTTAGAGCTGTTGTCTTTGAGATATATCTCCCAAACTCTGAGGCACATTTTTGCAGCTTTCCCTCTGCTGACATCTTGTTTCCCTCTTCCCGTAGATGAAAAGAACATATCTGATTTTCAAGGTCATCCCATACTACTAACTTCAGAGATCCTTTTTTCTACGCTGTAATCTGCTCCTCTTATTTCAAGCGCAAGTTGGTGTATGCGGACGCCATCCGTTGTATTAAATTCTTGAGTAGCCCTTCAGCATGAAACATCCAGCTCAAAGTGAATTGATAGATCAGGGGAAAATGTGGCGGACATTATCATCCCATTCCAGATGGTCATTTGGATGGCAACAAATGGTCCACTGAGCGAGTCCCACAGAGATTAAAATATTAAGCATGCATTTACAAATCTCTCCTGGCACAAAAGCAAAAATGAAATTAAGAAGATTCACCATGCGAGAACAATGAGCCGTTGACTAATGGCTCATTCACTTACTTCATCACAGCCCAGGTAGCTAGTAGTCCTGGGTGGTTGCTGTATTTGCATGCTAATACAGTCCCTGAAAGTCGGGCACACACACACTGGGTTGCGGGATCAACCTTGTAGTGACATTAAAGTGCAGTTGAGACAGCTCCGTCCAGCCCGCTGTGCTTTCATGCAGGGACAATATCTTCCTGTCCTAAGATGTATGCCTGCTTGCTGCTCTTGCTGGATTTGTGTGCACATGTGTGTGTGTGTGTGTGTGCCTGTTTTTTTGCACACCAGTTTGAAGCCACATCAGCATTGGTGTTTGTTTTGGTGACATTCTGCTGACACGGTTACATCTTGCTGTGTTTTCTTAGCATTTGTTTCTGTCAGAATCGACAATTTTGTTTGAAAGCGATGCAACACAATGAAGATGATTCAAGGTTGAAGACGTTTAAGAGTCTCATTGCCACATGCACATACATAAAGCTGGGAGCAGTGCTGCAATGGTGATGTTTCTCCTCATACTGATACTCTAGCAATTTTACAAGACCGAGCGATTTTCAGGTAATTCAAACCTGAACAAGGTCACTGACATTGTTTTACTGCAGCATTCTGGAGAGTCACTTACCCAGGTGTGTAAGCCTGTGAATGACTCTCATGTAACATTGTCAGGATTCCCACATGCCCTGGAAAACTTGGGAAATTGTTGACCAATTTTCAAGTCATGGAAAATTAGAGAAAAATTAAAATGTCCAGGAATATCTTGTGTTGTCCTGAAATTTGTTTTTGTCAACATTCTTCTATTTTCCTTTAGTGCAGAATTAACCACTGGGCAATGTGTGGGAGCACCAAAGCCAGTAATATTTCTCACCTGAGACACACAGAAGCCCACATCGAGTCGTCTTGCACTCCATTTTGTCTTATGGGTACGTTGTTGACGTAGCTTACTAGACTAAAGACGGCAAGTAGCCTACGGATGGCCAAGCTTCCGTGACTGATTTTGATTGACAAAGAAAACAGTACATATTTACCCAACATGTGAGGGGAATTTTCCCGGAAAGGCAAACAATTCTAGCAAGCAAGTGATAGTAGAGATAAAGTTTGAGCTTTCCCCATCCTTACTTGCTAGCTTGTTTCGTCTGCAAAGATTTGAGGTTTGTTATTCAACTCGGAGTAGGAGCAATGGTTTCAAATGAGTGTTGGGCATTGTTGAGAGAGTTGGATAATTATGAATGGGAAGCTGGCTAGCACTGTCTTTGGGATTCTTTATTGTCCTTTCATTGGATTATTAGAGGTGAAAATAGTAATGTGTGATATACAGGCAGTATTACAGGTGAAGAGAAGTCATTTATATTCACAATTGCTGAGATTTTGAAGGAAAAAATTTGAATAAAGATATAATCTGGTTTCTTGAGACTAAATAATAGAAAATTAATACAGTGATAATCAAGTGACAGACTGAAGTGGACATTGTGATGTACACATACACAATCATTCATTATTTGCATATTTTCAATTACCTGTGCTATTCTTGTAAAAGTGTGTCCTCTTCCTCTTTCACCAGGAAGTGATGCAGATGGAGCGGCAGCTCGGGGGTCGGCTGATCGACGAGCCTCACATCCTACTGTTCAAAGACAGCTATCACAACCTGCGCCTGTCCATCCACGACATGCCCCAGGCCCATTGGAGGAGCAAGCTGCTAGCTGGCTACCAGGTGTGTTTGGTGGCCCGTAGGGGCCGCAGGGGCTGGGAGACACTGCAGATGAGAGCGGTAACAGGGAGATGTAATAGAAGTGCCTGGCTGAATTTGTCAAATTTGTGCATCAGCAGTTAAAGGGCTTTCTAATTTGTTTGTATACTCTGTTGCACACACTAACATCCTCCTTGTGTTGTTGTGTTAGGTTTGCCTTCTAGGGAAATTACAGAAGACTACAGTTTGTTTAGGTGAAAGTTGTTTTACTGGGTAACCAGTTTTCTCAGGAGCAACTCTTTATTTTAATCAGGGTTTTGTAAAAATCTGTTTTATTTTGAGTTGTTTCAGAGTTTGAATTAAGCAGATTTTGTGTTTACTCCATTTTAAAGATCACTTTAAAGATTCACACAAAGGTTTTTCACTTGGTTACTGCAGAACTTTCTGTCCAATAACCTCTTTGGGCCTGGCAGCGTGTGCAGTTATTGGCATCAAGGGAACCTATGGAGTGTGCATATGTGTGTGTGTGTGTGCATATAGCATGCATGTTTTTGTCCTTCCGTACGTGAGTTGTATGCGTGTGCATATTCTAGTGTGTGTGCTAACCTAGAGCAGTGGGCTGATTGATTATAGTAGCTACAGCTCTCTCAAAGGGAGCTCAGATGAAATATAGAACAGCACTGAAAATATCTGGAACTTCACAACCCGAATCTTGGACCCTCTCCACCTCTACTGCTCTCCACACACCTGCACGGCCCACTGCACTGCAGCCCAGTGATGGAGAGACGGGGGCCACTCAAAGAGGACTGGAAAATGTTCTGGCCGTAACCATGTAAGCGCTGAGCACCAGGGTCCCCAAAGAGAACACAGACTGTGCCAAGCAAGCAGGAGCGGCAGCAACAATGCACCCAGAACACGAGCTTATTCCTCTGGACTGAGCCTGCTCATTTGGAAGTGTTATTCTCCTCTCAGCAGTGCGGTCACAAATGCCTGTAGCCTCCCTGGGGGCCATGAAGACTTTTGTTCTTGCCGCGCTCCTTCGCTTCTTCCCTCATCCATCTGCCAGGGTAACAGTGCCCCCATTTGGCTACCTGTGTTCACTGCGGCCCTACTCGTCTGATAAAAACGAGTTCTTTGTCAGCTGTTGAACCAGGGTTGAAGTGAGGAGTTTGTGTGCCCTGGTTTTGTCGGAGTTACCTCTCTACTGCTCTGGGGATATGTAAATTAGACATGAATATGGAGCAACGGAGAGAGAGAGCGAGAGAGAGAGAGAGAGCGAGATGTAGAAACTGTCAGCCATGAATAAATTCAACCAAACACTCCCTGGTACCAGTGCTGTTTGCTAGATGGAAGCCAGTTCTGTGCAGTGATCGTACTCTGTAAGGCCATTTCATGTGTGTCATGAAGTACTGCTCCCGTTCAAAGTAGAGCTGTGATGTTTCTGTGTGGTATCAGCTTCATTTGCAGCAGTACTCAGACTTGTACATTCATATCTACAAAGCCATGCAAATGAGAACAACACTCCCCTGCCAGAGAGAGTTACGGTGCTTTATCTCCTAAAATACCAACTTCAATTGCTCCCGTAATGGATTCAGACAGTCAGACGGCTGCAAACTCCCCATAAAGAAACTATCAGCCGTAAGTGCACATTGTCTCCCTGGAGCTCGAGTGTTGTCAGTCTACACGCTCAGTTATATTTAGCAACGCTCTCCCGTCGATGGTGCCGCAATTAATGATGATCCTGATGCGCTCTAGTCAGGCGGTCGTGTTGCAGTATGTTTCAGGCGCTCTGTTCCGACTGCGCTGCCTGTTTTCTGCAGGAGATCCCGTTTTACCACATCTGGAACGGTTCCCAGCGGTACTTGCACTGCACGTTCACTCTGGAGCGGCTCAGCCTCAGCACCTGTGAGCTCACCTGCCAGCTGTGTGTGTGGCAAGTGGAGGGGGAGGGACAGAGCTTTAGCCTCGACTTTAACATTGCCAAGGTAACACACAGCATTATCTAACTTATTGTTATTGTCTTAACATTACTGTTATTCTATCAGTTTCATTCTTTTGGTTTGTCTTCAAACCTGGACTGTAACAGAAGTTTGTCTTGATGAAATATTCGGGACTCTTTGATGCTTTACAGGACACCCGAGCCGTGGACTCTGAGTTTCTGTTAATGGACAGCAACGCCACAGCCCTGGCTGGGCCCAGCGCCTTTCAGATCCCATATCTCATCAGGCAGAAGATCTGCAGCAGCCTGGATGCCCCCTGTCCCAACGGAGCGGACTGGAGAATGCTAGCACAAAGACTTAAACTGGAAAGGTAAATATCAGCAGCGTTATACGATCGTGTATTTTTCTGAACTGGGAGCGCCTGAAAACAAATGGCTTACAGAGAGGAAGAAATACAGCAGGAGTTTATTCTTCCAAATCCATATCCGTTTTTTTTTAATATTCAATATGTTATTCCAGACCACAGGTTGTTTAAAGTGAGACTAAGGAACTGTTGCATATATTGAAAGGAAATGATACTTCTCCATTTATTCATTTTTACAGACTTTTTTATTCAATAGGATGTACATGTCAAGTATAACAAGCGTGTTCGTGGAGTGAACATGCTCAGGTTTTGCTCTGAGACATTCGCGTGGCCATTTCCTTTAGACTTGTTATAAAGAACGGAAGAAATCCAGAAAGGATTTATGAAACAGCTATGGATTTTATCAACAGAAAAGGAGCAAGACAGAGCAGGAAACAGTAACTTGTGGTTTGTCGGTTTGTTTTCTGCTTTCATTTCCGGTTTGAACCTGTCTCCTAACAGGAAATTTGGCAGTACAACCAATCATTGTTCTCTATGCGCTGGTTGTTGAAATTTGTTGCCTACCTGACAACCTTCGACCTTTGTTTTTCCCACAACACAAGTCAAAGCTGGTTGTCGGAGCACTTTTTAAAGACTCAGAGGGTTTCAATAAATCGAATGGAGTTGTTTTGTTTGTTCCACCACTGAGGGACCACAGAAGAAACGTTTGATTCATAAATGCTCTGATGCTTTATCATATGAAGTAAACACACTGCAACTTCTTTGACAGGTTGAAAGTACAAAAATGTGTCTTAGGTCAGTTTAGTGGAAGATGATGTCATCAAACTGATTGACTTAACCCCTTAAACACTGGCATATTTGCTGGTATTTGAGTACAGGTATTTGAAGGGCTGTAGATAAATTTAATGGACCCGTTCACATTAGTAATCCTCCAATCCTTAATTAAGCAGAACAGGTAGAAAGGGCATTAGAATAATCATTAAATATTTTTAAAAATCACATTTTACGGAGAATTCTGATTATATTTTACAATCAAAAATAATCTAGACAATTTAGAAAACAATCCAGAGTAGAATTATTTCCTTATTACAAAGAAATCTGGGCAAATAACCCTACATTTCAATGAAAATCCAAAAAGAGCCAAGTTTTTCTTCAGGCTTTGGCATTTTAACTTCCAGGCATAATATTGGCCATTTTATTAGAATTTCCAACGAACCTTTATGAAGATGAACCCATTCATGGTTATTTTAGAGTTAAAGAGGTTAATGGAGCCTAAGAGCTAATTACAACTTTAATTACAACCATAGTGAGTAATTTTAAGTAGTGCATGCACAGTCACAAATTTTAAAGTCGTAGCTTGAACAGTAATTTTATACAATTACTGGAAATCATCATACAATGGTCTCAGAAGTCTAAAATGGCGATAAAGCCAAGTAATCCTCATTAACCTTGTAAACGTTGTAGAAATGACTGATGACTCATCTAACATCTTTGCTCGTAAATGGATTAAAGTGTCCACCTGCTACATTCTGCTTAAACTGCAATATTAAAGTACGTTAGCCTCCACCGGTAACAGGAGAAGATGGACCAGGTTTGCAGGGGCTGTACTCCATCATAGGAGCACACGTGTCAGAGAGGACTCATGCATTCATCCCTTATCTTACAATTTAATTTCTCCTTTCTAATGAAATCAAATAGATACACTTAATTTGTCCAATCAACTTTATTTACCCCAATTAGTCACAAATTGAATTGATGTACTACAGGTTTAATTAGCAATGTTTTGTTCGGCATAATCAATTCTCATTTAGTCGCTCGGAAAGAACAACGACTCTGTTGTTTGATCTGTCTTTAACAAGGTGTTTAAGTGGAAACACAGCGGCTCCTTGGCATTCTGTCCTGCTTTATTCCTGTGTTTGGACCGATCAATAAAACTTAAAATGCCAAGAAGCTTTTATTTGATCTTTCTCTCCCGGTCTGTGCACACAGCTGTGTGTGTGAACCATAACAGATAAGCTTGTGTTTCACGCTGCCAGGGATGACGCGTCGGACGCCGGAGCTTGCTGCTTTTTATATGAATAATGACTGGCCTCTTTGTTCCCGACAGTTTTCGACCAGCTGTTTGCTTTGTTGTGAACTCTCGACGTGGAGGGAAGGTGTTGTTTTCTTTAAAATTCAATTGGGATGGAATAACAAAATGATGGGCAGTTCTCACGTGGCAAAAAGAAGCCATAAAGAAGGCGTGCACTCTGCCTGACCTTTCTCAATCTGAAATCACAGGACTTAGTGCCGTTTTCCTGCTTTACACCTCACCATCATCCACACAGCAAAACACACACCGCACGATCTGCCCTTTTTGCAGAGGCGTTTTGTGCCATGCGCGCTCTACATAACAGTTGGGGCCCCAGACATTTGGAGAACAGCAAAAGGCCATTAAATCAAACAAGCATCTTCAGGTACCGCAGGGATCAGATCCCACTCAACATCAAATATACAGCTGGCTGAGAGTGCCGCTTTGTTGTCATTGATTGGGTTTGATCGCAAAGGTTCCACTCCTAAAATGGAAAAGGTCACTTCCGACTTAACTGTCAGAGTCCATATAGGATTTACTATATGGGATTTAAGGCCAATTTCAACATCAGATGGGGAAGAATGAGGCTTAAGTTCTTAAGCTTCACAGGGGCTTCAAATGGAAATAGCCTGAGATTGTGTGTTTGATGGCTGCTTCAATGCGAGCGTCTGTTCCTCCACCTTTTGTCATTTTTCACTTAGTGCCTAACTCACAATAAAACCTGACACTGACAGAGATACACGACGCCGTTTGGTAGAAAATGATATTTTTATATTCTCCTCTCCTGTTGCCGTGCTCTCTTCTCCACAGACACATGAGCTTCTTTGCATCCAAAGCGAGTCCAACCTCTGTGATCCTGGACCTGTGGGAGGCGCAACATTTTCACAGCGGCAACATCAACCAGCTGGCCACCGTCATGGCTGACATCGGCAAACAGGAAGCCATGATCTTCCTGGTCTCCGACGGCGAATGCTAACCCACAACGTGGAGAGAGACTGGTGCGCAGAGAAGAACGGTGAAAGGCAAACGTCACATAGCAGAAACTGCAGCAGGGGAGGGGGGAGGATGGAGGAGCAGGGCTGTCCCTCTTCTTCACTATAGAGGGGAGGGAAAGGTAAAAAATCCCCATTTTCCTTCTAAAAGAATACATTCTTAAAGTGACAGACCAAATGAGTTAGAATATCCTGATAAACCCTTTATTTTTAACCAAATAAACATTTTAATTTACTTTTGATGTGGAGGGAGATGAGTGAATCCACACCTTAATTCCTCCTGAGATTTACAATTTATGTTAAATTAACTTTACATCTTTTCTACAAAAGGTCTTGTGGTGAGAAAGGAGGTCTGCAGAAGTATGACGTAGGTGGATTGAGTTTTGTATTTAGAGTGATCAATTCTAAATGCTCCCATACTCCAACAGGTTCTTTAGGTCATCAGGGTCCGAACGTCCCCCTCCACTCCCAAGACCAGTGGCAGTGGCCGTACAGGTCTATTTTTTATATGTGTCATTATCTAAACACACACACATACACACACAGAAAACTCGTAGCACACCACGTACTTGCAGGTTTAAAATAGATTTTATGTCAAGAGCCCCAAACCACGTCTGGTCTCGTCCTGTTTGTCTGTTTTTAAATCAGCCGGTATCACTACTGTGAATGTGACATCGTGACATCCTGATTTTTGTGGTGCTCAATCGAAGCGTCGGGTTTGGACTCATTGAACCTTTGAGCGAGTAATGTCTTCACTTAAATTGCATTTCTCGAGCCCATGATTGTGATCTGTCCAGTTTATTTCGCATCCCGCATTCCTCGAATGTGCCGTCTTCAGTTTCAGATCCCAAAGTTAATGAAGGAGCCATAGGGCCGAAAGGCGTTCCAGCTGCAGTCTGTATGTAAATAGCGAACGTCGTGGCAACTCATCTCTGAAAATGACATTTTTCCCTCTGATTACATTAATTCTGCGGGAGAGAGGATGTCAAACATCAAAACAGAAGCAAAGGGTTATTTATCCTGGATGAATAATGCAGAGCACTTCAGACACACACAAATCTGACAACAAATTATCTTCAGTAGATTACTCACTCTGAAAGGCAGCTTTGTTTTTAGAATTCACAACCCAACATCGGCGAGAAGGATTTCCACATTTACCCAGCGTCACACAGCAGCTTGTATTATTTCCACAGCAAAGACACATAAAGTCACTCTAAGAGAGGACTTTCCTTCTCGTTTCTCCCCAGAGTGACCCAGCAGATTCAGACAACTTAGCGCAAAGTGGTGCTTCAAAACTGCTCGGCATATTTTGCGTGAATTTATGGAGGATAGGTGAGGTCGGCGTCATTAACTCTGCAGAGAGAAAAAGTGCGCACAATCCTAAATTAGCCATAAGTTCTCTGTCTCCCACTGCCTCAGGGTTGCATGTGAAGTCGTCTGTTCTAGTTGTACAGAGCGCCGCCCACATTTGAATCCTCATTCGATCAGCTCAGCCCATCCGGACGAACAGGAGCGTTCGTTATGATTGTCACGTTTGGAATGTACATCCGTTTCTGTCTTCTGTCGTCTCCATCGTTTGCTCACCCTCTGCGTGGTATCCTTTCAATCCCATTACACACACCTCCTCAGCCAAACGGCAGTTTGAACGGTTTCATCACCAACAAACTCATTTTCCTCTCCCCTTCCTCTTCTGTTAATTAAACCATTGGATCTCTTATCAAACAACGCGGTGGCTTCACCTCATATCTTGAATTTCTCACGGATCGTCCTCACGTGTAAATACTTTTTCTATACCAGCCACGCGGTGTCACTTTGCATATTGTGTGTCAGAAAAATTGGTATCCAAAGTTTGCAAGTATCATTTGAGGCCGCCGCCACCATCCCCCTCACATCGTGTCCGACCTTCGACAGGATGTTTTAGTCGCAGCTTGTGGTCCTGTCCTCAATCTTTTTTTAATATTTTGCTTTCGTCTTTGAGGCAAGTTTGTCTGTTTGTTCAAGCCGCGATATGTCAAAGATTATTTTAACACTTTGTAAAGAAATGTAAATTATATTTTAATATGAAGCCAAAAAAAGAAAGTTAACTGGCGCAGCATTTGTCAAGTCTAAACCGTGACGTGTTTGCCTATATCCTGTTCTTTGGAGATCTAGCAGTGAAGACTTTTTGCAGTGTTAAGGGTTTAGAGACTGTTTCACCGGACGTTTCTATATGCGTTTTGTTTGTCCTTACCCTGCACACGTCTACATGATTTATTTCTGCAACTGTAAGCATTTAAGGTGGAAGTTGTCACGGTTACTTAGCAAATCATAAGACTGGACACTGCGTGGACTAAGTGGAGACAGTGGACATCCGTTGGTGGACAAGCCAAGTGTTGACAAAGCACGTTTAGACAAGCCATGGCAGTTAGTACAGTCAGACTGTGTGTGCGTGTGTGTGCATGTGTGTGAGAGAGATCCTATCGGTCCCCCCTCCCCACCCATTGTCTTGGATGTGTGTGTCTAAGCACATTTCAGTAATGTAATTCACCAGCTGCCAGGACGTTCAGCATCTATCTTCACATCGCCCTGAAGACAAATTCTAACCTGCAGTTACTGTGCGTGTGTGTTTGTGTGTGCGTGAGTGAGTGAGAGACTGTGTGTATATGCAGTTCCTCAATGAAAGGACATTTTAGTGTCAATAACACACACCTTATTCACCCGTTTATAATTTGAGGCCTAGGTTATTGAAAAAACCCCGTAATATTTCACTGCTGTACTTTGTGTATCACTCATTACTGTTCAGTGTCAAAGATGTGTGTGTGCGCGTGCGTGTGTTTGTGCGTGCGTGTGTGCGCCTACCTGTCACTGACTAAACTGAGTTTCCTTTTTAAACTGAGAACAATAGACTTCAGTACTTGTGAATGGTTTTTCTATTTAGTTCCTTAATTCAATGTTCCTTGCCTTTCTGCGAGACAAAAATGCTGTATTTATTACACGCCACAGCGCTTATGCAATTGTATAATCCTTTGATTGATTGTTTTTTTATGTTTTTTAACCCCTTTGTGTTTCTTATCGTCAGTGTAAACTGTTGTCAAAAACTCTTGTGGCAATGGAAAAGCTTCTGTTAAGGGAGATTTTCCGTACTTTTTGGACAATGATATGGATTTGTGGGTAGAATTTTGGAAATTCGTTTCTAAGTGCTTTCAAGTATTTACTTGGCCTTATGTATATATATCTATGACATTTGAGAAAGGTATGTATAGTAATTCAACCTGAAATTGGTGTAAATAAATTATATATTGTTAAATCGAAGACTGGAGTCTTTACTTGAAAAAAGACATCTGTGTGTTGTAGAAATGATTGATGCTGCATTGAGCTTCAGTATGTTTCACTGTTTTACAGATGATGAACACAGAAAGCAGAGGAAGAATTAGAGGAACTGAAAAAGGAACCAAACAGTCCTGCCGTGAGAATTTTGTAGCCCCAAATTCTCTTCTTATGTATGAATTCTCTCCTTTTTATGATGAATATTGTTAAGGAAAATCATTGTTTTTCAGAGAAAAAAACGTGACGTCACATTACTCGGCCCCTTGTGTAACCTCAGCGTCAGATTCAAAACACAGCAGAAGGCTAGCTGAGCTCAGTAGGTAAGCCTATGAAACTTGTGTTTATTTTTGAGCACGTCTTCAAAGATTAAGTTTTCACCATTAGAGTGCCATAATTTCATTCCCTCATTTTATGTTACAGCCTTACTATGACTACTAAGATGGGCCATATTAGGCCCATCTTTTCTATTTTTCCTTTTTTAATCCCAGCTGAAAAATGTAAGATAAGTCGAATTTCTGAGAAGAAATTGTTTAAAAAAGCCCCAACATTTGTCACAATTTCCAATTAAATTTGCAATAGCTCAGACTGAGGCAAGATCAATCAAGTCAACAGATCCATCAGTAAATGGTAGTTGAGATGAGGATGAACCTTGTTCACGAAAGTGTGGAGTTTTCTCCTGAACAGACTTAGCTGAGAACACCGTCTCTTCAGGGTTCATATGCTTAGGATAATATGGTGAATCCAGGCTAATGGCACAAGTATTTCCATGTTGCTGAATCTGATTGTAAAATGTAATTGGGTTAGGTCGTCTTTGGCACACAGGCTGCTGTTTATCAGTTGAACTTGTAGCTCTAGATTATTCCTTTATTTTATTCTTGTAATTTTGACTTTATCTCTTAGATTTTAGTTCCATAAACTTGTTAGTTGTTGATTTTTTCCCTGAAACTTATCCCGAGATTTAAAAAAGATGGTCCTAATATGTCATTTCTAATATTCAGACACTGTGCTATGATGCTTTATTACCTCTTTCAGTTCCCATTGATGATACTTCAATTGTTTCTTCACCTGTCGTAAATTAAACTAATTTGGACGAAATTTGAAAAGCACACGCCAGTCTATTAGCGCTCACAGTTAAACAAAACCAAGCTACTTTGTTGCCCAAAGCCAAAGAAGCCTTAGGTGATTTGGAGCATCTTAATTAACCGTAGGTGTGAGTGACTGAGTGTATGTCTCTGTCATGACTTGCCCATCAAATAGATACTGCATGGATTCATCTGATCTAAATTTCAAGTGAGAATAAGGCCTTAACATAACAAAACATGAAATAGAATACAGAACAAACAGTAAAACACCACAGTTTGATGGAATCCAATTCAACACAAGGCTCTAATTACAATAATTACCAACAGGCGGAGAGAATGAGGTATTTATGTTGTATTGGATTGCTTCAAACTGTACTGTCGAACCTAATAAAACAGCTAAGTGTCGTTTAACATTGCAGAAACACAATTGGAGCACCAGAATACGCTCAGTCTTTATTGGTAAATATGTATAACATTATTACCCATCATGCTTAGAATTACAACAAATAATTTCTTGCGACAGACAAAACAGGGAGACTCTGGTCGTTCTGTTACAGTTACAAAGCGGTTTGAGTAAAGCTCGATTTTAAAAAGGCACTTAATACGTTGTACTGTAAAACAGTCAATATAATATTTTACAATTATTTTGAGACTTTGGGTAGACATAAAAACTGTTTACAGGCCCATTTTAAGGGAAATATAAATACGTATTCAACCACGTTCACAATATCAGCCTAACATGATGATGCAAATAGCAAATGATTTGTTTCTTACAATTTGGAATCTTGAGCCAAAGCCCATCTTTACGTTAAACGTTATATGACTTCTTCTACGAGCCACATATTAAAAATTGCATCAATTAAGGCTCATTATAGGACTCAGGATGACGGTGATTATCTGTGTGTACCAGAGCCAAAGTAGTGAAAAGTATAGCACTTAATGCTGATGTGGAGAGTTGTGCGGGTCTAAAGGTGCCCCTTTCTGCTTGGCTAGACCTCCATTACATTACTAAGAGTCTGTGAGTGGGCAGGGGTCCTGAATGGGCCTTTAAGTGTACAGGAAAAGTGGCAGATCATTACTGCAATAAGTGAGACTATTAGAAGCTCAATGAGTCATCCAGCGTGGAAGGGAGACTTCATCTTGCTTCAAACAAGGACGAGATTAGCGACCAAATCTAAATGAGCTGCAGCGGCATCTTTGATGTCCAAACACGATGAAATAAATCCTTTAACTACTTGTTGAAGTAGGAATAGTTCACAAATCTGGCATCAAGATAAACACACAATGTCTAATGGAAGATACGGAGGACGGGTTTGACCAAGTTTAACTGGGTGTGTGGGTGGTAAAAGGACAGGCGATGTAACGAGCATGTGATGAAGCCCTTCGTCTCTTCCTCACACTGGAGCAAACGCGTGGCCTTTACACAGAGGCTTATCCTTCTTCGAGTAGAAAGTCTTCCCCTCCAGGTTGATCTGGCAGAGCTTTAAGAGATAAAGAGAGAGTGAGAGTCAGAGAGCAGACGTACAAATTGGCAGCATTTAATTGCCTACATGAACTTTCTATATTTCCCTCTATAAAATAAAAAAAGGACAGATTGATGGACTACAGGTCAAAATGAAAGAGGAGGACACAAAGCTTGAGGTTCATTGAGCAGATTTTTTTTCAGGTGGCAGAGACAGAAGCCAATCTAGCAATCAAGACAATTTGAAATACAAACAAACCATCGGAACCACGAACAGCGAAGACAAAAGATCAGAACGACTCGTAGTACGGACGAAACACCGAACCCACTTAGAGCGCAGAAAAACGTAACGTCGGGATCACTTAAGAGCGCAGAAAAATGTAACGTCGGGAGCACTTAGAGCTCAGAAAACGTAACGTCGGGAGCTCTTAGAGCTCAAAAACGTAACGTCAGGAGCTCTTAGAGCGCAGGAAAACGTAACGTCGGGAGCTCTTAGAGCTCAAAAACGTAACGTCAGGAGCTCTTAGAGCGCAGGAAAACGTAACGTCGGGAGCACTTAGAGCGCAGGAAAACGTAACGTCGGGAGCACTTAGAGCGCAGTGGAATTTAACAAAGCGTCAGAAAAATGTAAACAAGCATCAGATGGACTTACAGCACAGACGAAGCATGTGTCGTGCCAGCTGAAGCCCAGAGCCTCCAGGAAACGATCGCCAGCATCAATCTTGAAGTCACAGCCGTGGCATTTGGTGCCAAACATCTTCTCATAATCTGTGGAGAGAAAGGTGATCATCAGAATAAAAAACAGCAGCTTACATTTCAAATCACTGAGTGTAAAAAAAAAAAAGATAATGCCACAAAAATGTTTCTCTCTTATGTCCAGAGATTTCCAACCGGTACTGGCCCATGGACCTCCTGACTCAGAGGCAACCTGTGGTCATCTGATGTGAGGGGGAGGGGGG
>OMNV01002656.1:7464-21181 GCA_900303265.1 Brotula barbata
CTTTTATCCCATGTGACATTTATTGTATGTGACTAATCCCTGTATTTTCGCCGGCTCCTTCCTCTGATTCCCCGGCACAGAGCGCACGCTGCAAGGCACCGCGGCTCCATTGTTTCTTGGGAAAAATGCCTCAGGCTACTGTTCAAGAGCTGCGTGGGGTGGGAGAATGTCGACTTAAATACCTTCAGTGGAGACGTGCCGCGGCCTCTTTTATCAGGTGTCTCGCTAGGTGAACTATAAAGCCGAGCTCTATAAACTAACCGTAAACTGAAGTCTCAACAAATCCGGGCTTTCTTTGACAATGTTTTATTCCCTTCTTCCTCCCCAAAGGGGATTATGTCTCTATTTTTAATAGCTCGAGCACATTTACTGATTTGGAGCTCGTCATTAGTTTAAAATTGAAAAACCTGACATTTGTTAACAGTTATAAAACTACTATATGGTGTCATATTCCATCGAACTCTGTACTTCTCTCTGGGTTTTGAGCCTACACACTCCTACATCTACCCCTTAAATGGATCCACTTTATGTACTGATGGGACCAGAATCTCTGGACTGGCTAAAAGTCTGGACTAGCATCTTCACTGAATCTTCAAGAATCTATATTAAAAAGCAGTAATATTCATTAGACACACTCCTTATAACTCAAATCTCTGACAAATGATGTTTCTGTCTGTTTCACGTGACCTCTGTGTAACTCAGGCCGTGTTCTTCTGCGTATCAATGTGCGGTTCATCATCGTCACCGTGACCTCGACAACACGTGAATGATGAGAACATGCTGATACAGAGTATCAATTATTAATCTTGTTTATTAAATCAGTAACTAACTTTCATGCATTTTGTGTCCCGTACTCCTAAAGTCACGTCACGTTCTATAAACATTACAAAAGTAACATTTATAAAGAGATCATAACGCTTCGGTTTCACCCTCCCAAAGTGAGTCAAAGATCACAAATCAGAATCCAGGACATGGAGTTTATTTTACAATTGAGGATTAAAAGAACATCATTTTGAATAAGTGGTTTGATGATAAAACCTGGAACTGTATCATTGCATGAGAACTTGTGATTTTCTGTACAGTGCCACACATCACAGAAGATGCCAGTTTCAGTTTTATCATCTTATGTAAACCACACTGAGGGACCGAGCTTTCACTGAAAAAAGAACATTGTGGTCCGACAACATTCTGTAGCTTTATACATTTCCCCCTAAAAAATAACATTATAAAAATGCACACAGTACAAATAATTGTTGTACTGTACGGAGCAAGATATGCTGATGTACTTGTATACACACTTGCTGATTATTCATTCAATACGTTTTAAACTTCATTAATTTTACAACCGCAGCTCACACAATAATAAAATTGGTAGCTATTAATGCAAATACTGTACATGTTGAAACAACCATAAATTGACATTTTACTAGAGAAACAAAGAATTCTAAACATATTTTCTAAGAATTTGTGAAATGGCAAATACAAAACAATATTAAAGTTAGTAAGTTCTATACCCCCGCCCCTCCCCCTCCGTTGGCTATCAGGAAAATTGAAAACGCAAAAAGGTGATGAGTCGTCCTTTTTATCCATACATTTCTTTATCCATGTACACTTCCTTAAAGTGCTTCAATTATCTTTTAGTCGGGCTGTTTTAACACATTCCTTCATATAAACCTTCTGAAATTTGCCGGACAGGGAAATCGATTGGAAATTTCATTAGACACAATATGCTCACTGCTTTACGAAAGAACATGCACAAACTGTCCCATAAATAATACGCAAGTTCTGTGTTGAAATATATATAAAAAATTCAGAAACAGCGATCAAAATAAGAGCGTGATCCAGTTTTCGAACAACAGATGGACTATTCCCAAAGGCTCAGATAAGATGCAGTGCATTAGGAAAGCAACAATCCGTCAGTGACTGTATAGTGCCACGGCTGCTGCACCACTTTCCTTTTGGTACGCGTCACAAAAAAAATACAACAACTTAAACAGCTCGGCACATCTGCAGCACGAGCCCCCGCTAGAAAGGACGACCGATTAATGTGGCATTAAAGTTACCGCGTTCTCGTTAGAATTTCTGCCATAATCATATTTAATACAGTTGTGGCACTATCTGAAATGACAGATTGTAGCTTAAAATTATAGTGCAACAGTAATCCGTCATGCTATCAGTTTCATCTGACTTCATGGTTTATCAAACTTTTCCAACTCTTTCACAAAGATAAGATGGTCCTCGGGCGACTTTCCGTGCGTTTTACAAAGGTGCAATTTAATTGCGTGCTTGCTCACGAATGTCCGATTGCACAACTTGCACAGATATATTGAGCCGCTGTCTTCTTCGGTATTTCCCGACAAACTGAAAGGCTTGTCTTCTATTCTGCTGACTGCTGCTTGCTGCTCTATTAAGTCAATGGAAAGTTTGGACAGGTCCTTCAGAGTGAACCCGAGGTGGGACTCCAAATGGTTAATGTAGGAGGATGGAGTCCTGAACTGGGAGGCACAGTCACTGCATAAAAACAGAGGTTGTCCGGAGTCAATATTCTTTAGGAACTTGGTGCCGCCTGTCCGCTTTAACTGATATTTTACATTGGCCAGCCAATGTGAGATAGTAGTCATGGAGAGACCAGTGAATTTACAGATGTGGACACGTTCCTGGGGTCCCAGGTCACTAACTACAAACTTACCCTCTGGAGTCTCCCTCAGACTAGAAACAAACTGGGCCTGGAGGATCAGGAGGTGCTGGGGGTTCCAGTTTGACTGTCGACCTTTTCGTCTTTGGATGGGGGACAACTCCTCCAGGCCTTCATCAAAAGTACACCCATCAATGTCTGACTTCTCAGAAATGGAAGATGGGGTTGTAGATTTGGGTGTCAGGCGACCGGTCAGATTTTTTACCATGTCTGAAATATCCATCAATGCATTCTCCCGAAGGGGAGGAGATGAAGATTGAGAGAAACTTTTGAAAACATTTTTGTTGTTGGTATTGTTCATTGTAGAAGAAGTACCCTTCGCCGTACTTCCGTTAGTGTTTTTGGATTTGGTCAAGTCCATGGGTTGATCGTCCTCCTCCTCGTGGTACTGACTCAGGGGCTCTGCCTGCTTGACTTGAGACGAGTTGCTGTTCATCTTGTAAAGCACGGCGAACGGGTCTATGAAAGTAGTGGACACCTTGGCGGCTTTCCCCAGGTGGTTGTTCATGACAGACTGCAAAGCGCTGAGAGGGTTGACGAGCGGTTGTTCCGGTGAGTGATCCGTGATAATGCCGAGGTTGCTGCAGCCGTTACTTACAGGATTTTTGGGAGAATGAGCTTCACTCTTAATCTGGACGTCGGTTTTACCGTCTGTGGGCTCTGCCACGCCTGGAGGCTCAGTCTGGTCCTCTACTGTAGTGTCGTTCCCTGACTTAGTGAGGCTTTCTAAGTTGGGTGAAGCCCGTTTGTCCTTAGGATTTGGCAGAGGCGATGTTGTAGAGGTGGACGAACACTTAAGCTCTGAAGATTTGTCCTCTTTGTCATTCTTCATTGAGCTTTTTCCTGTCACCTTTTCCACTAACTCTTCCATGGCCAGCACGTTGCTCTTGTGACTTGGTGGCGTCGACGGGCTGTTTGGCGAATGGATCAGAGTGCCCAAATCGGAGGACAGGACCTTCAGATTGTTGTTGCTGCTGAATAACGGCTGAACCTGCGCACATGTGGGCAAGGTAGACTTCAAATGGCCATGGAGCTGATAGGCAGCATGAATACTGGGGTATCCACCCCAGGTCGGGGCGCCAGTCTGGGCCTTGCTGATTGCACTGGACACTGTGTTCTCAAGAGACTTAAGGATGTCGAGACCCCCTTTAGGTGTTTCCTCCAAATCTTCTTCTGTCAGATACTGGTATGATCTGGTCTTCCCAGCCTTTTCAGGTTTTTCAGAGGGATCTTCTTTCTCTTGTTTTATTTTTTTCTCTGGGTCACATGCCTCTCTTTCCTCTTCCTCCAACTCATCTTCTATGTCTTTTTCCTTTATCTCCTTTGGACTAGCGGGCTGAAAGGGGGAGTCGTTGTGTGACTTCCCGTTAGGAGCCGGCAGACGTGTGGTCGTTGGTGGGAGAGGAATTGACTGAATTTTCTCCTCGATGACCGGATCGAACACTAACTGCTTACCCTTTTTAGAGGCTGAATTAGTAACTTTGAGAAAGTGTCCCGTGACCATCATGTGGGCTGTCAGTTGTTGCAAAGTGTCGTGTGAACTGCCACACTCCATGCATTTGAGAATTTGTGCCTTGCGTGCCTCAAATTGCCAGGTGTAACTGGCACCATTTTGGTAACCGTATCGATTGTTAGGCGTAACGTAGGGGTTGGACACCTTTTGGTCTTTAGCGGCCTCTCCCATAAGTATGCCGGATGAGACAGACTCTGGTGAGCTTGGGGACAATAATTCTTGAAATGCTCTTTTTTTGGTGGGGGGTACAAGCTTTGAGGTGAGGGCTGGCATTGGTTCTTTGAGAGGCACTTTCTGATAGTGTTTAGTTTTGATCATGTGGACGCTGAGGTCTTGCAAGGACTCAAAAGAGTGGCCGCAGTACATACATTTAAGAACTTTCTGGGCATCTTCTTTGCCTTCCATTTCCAACAGGGAACGTTTGCGCGGCTTGGACCACTTCTTGCCTCGGTCATCCTCCTTATCCTTATTGTCGTCGCGATAGTGGCCCGTTTCGTTCATGTGCACCGTCAGGCCGACCAGAGTATCGTAGGCTGCACTACAGTCCTTGCACCTGAACTTGCTGGCGCCTGTGAACACGGGACCGTAGAGCTTATTGTTCTGCCTGTAGAGCTGCACGGTGCTGAACAAGCTCGGTTCAGGGAGCAGATGGTACGGAGTGTGCTGGAGGGTCTTGGCCAACGCCGCCTGGTGCCAGTCGTAAGCTGTACCTCCTGCGCTGCCGGAGCCTATACCATTGCCGCTGTTGCCGTTACTCGGCACCGTGCGAGTGGTTGCGCTGCTGGTAGTAACGTTAGCGGTAGCTGCGGCATTGCTGCTGCTAAATCTGTTCTTCATGTGGTTGCTGCCCGGCCTGTGACTGTTAAGGAAACCATTGCTCCCTTTGTGATTGCTCCCATTGCTGTCATTAGCTGTGAAATTATTCCCTTGTTTACTTTTCAGCATGTCCAGTGCAATGCTAGACCAGGAGGAATCTGAGATCAGGTTTGCATAGACAGATTTCATTTTTGCCAGACTGTCCTGTAGTGAGAGGCCATTGATGGACTCTGTGCTATCTCCGACTAGCTTTTCTTCTATCTTGTCCTGAACACTTTCAGAGGAAGAAGTCGTTTTGAGCTCCACCAGCTGATCGCTGGTGTTGCTGAGTGGCGATGCGTATCCAGCATCTGGGTTTGTGCCATTGCTGAGTGGAGAGTTTTGGCAGCTAAAACCATCTCTTCCGTCCTCATCGTCGTTGAAGAGATATTCTGCATCTTGACCGTCCAGAGAAAGGCCATCATCCTGCAGATGTTCCTCCTCATCGATTTTGTCCAATTGAAATTCATCATCAGGTCCATAAGCTGGAAAGAAAGAGAGAAACATTACATTAGTTATATCTTAATAGTGACACATGATGATGATACCAATCATCCAAGTTGACTTATGCTGCTAGAAAACACCTCTCCACTCTTGGAGGGTGGTAGGTGCGATAATCCTTAAGTGATTTTTGTCTGCAGTCCCAGCACAGGACACAGGTTTGCAATAATAAAGTGGCAAACATTCACATCTTGACAATAACAGATCGTCCCCTTCACTGCAGCGCCTAATGAAGCTATTGAACGCCGCGGCTCAGCAAGGGCAGAGAGCAGAGACGAGCAACAGAAATGTTGACACTACAAAATTAGAAAAACGGCAAAATACGCAGAACAAAGAACAACTTCCCCGACCAGATGACGTCTATCAATCATCGGATAACAGCTTTCATCTCACCACTAAATGTGGACATTTAGTTGTTGACTGAATGTATCCAGACTCCACGCATTTTATTGTTTTAATCACATATGAAGAACCACAGAAAACGAAAAGAACAACAGCCTGCAGCCAAATTGCGAGCGTATAACACTAGCAAGTGTATTTTGGTTGCTGGAGGAAAATCGCGGATCTGTTCTGACTTTGATTTGCTCTATTGTAGCAATATGCCATATACGCTATGAATTCACAAGTAAGAGATAGTGGAGGAAAATGCCAGCTGCATCTGCCGTGCCAAGCCTTGGTTGGCAGGAGTTGACTTGGCATCCGCTGTGGAAGTCCTCACAGCGTGATGCTAGGAAACGGCCAGTGGACATGACAAGCCATGTTGTCAGTGCCTGTGCTCCCTTAGTACTCGCACAGACTCAAGTGTGCCATCTTAAAAGAACAGAGAGGGATTTATAGTATCAATGGGAGACGGCTGTCCTCTGTCTGCGATGTCGTCTACATATTCCATCTATCATCTGTTATCAAAATTAGACAACTACCAATTTAAGCTACGGATGACACACGGATAGCATGAAAACCTAAATGTTATTCACAAATCGTTCATTGTCATCATAACGGAGACGAGAAGAAAGAAAGGGTTTGATGAGGTTATTTAGATTTTGGATGCATATTTTTACATTACAGAACGACTGAAAACTGGAGGGTTAAATATGCTAAAGCCGCTCCCCCAAACCAAGCCTGGTACGATGCTCGTCTCAGGTGCCAGAATCAGTCTCCAGCGAGGAGGCAGATGTGCTGTCAGCTTCAAACAGCATGTAGCTCTCCATCCCGTAATCGGAATGGACATAATACCTGATGTTTGTGAGGTGCCAGTTACTGCTGCCTGGGAAAAGCCAAGGGTCCAACAGCTGCATCGATGGTCTGTGTGAGAGTGTGTGTGTGTGTGTGTGTGTGAGGGTGAATGTGAATATGAAGAGGTAATGTACATCCTTGTTCTTGTAAATTAAACCGGCATTACGGTGTTTTCGCTCCCAATTGAAAACTGAAAATACGAATCACGCTGGTTAATAATATAAATAAACACTTTCACCTTTTCCTAATGCAGATCTGTGCATATTTATTTCTTTTACCACATCCTGTCCTCATTATGTAGATGGAGTAGCCGGCTGCATTGAAATAAATGCAAAACTGAACCTATTCAAAGTCTAAGTAGCTAAAGACAAAGCGGCTTAGCTGACAAAGTGAGAGAACCTTGACAGCAGTACAAACACACACACACACACACACACACACACACACACACACACACACGGAAACGAGATTCTAGTCTTTCCCTGCCATCCTCCGTATGTTGCCTTGACAGGCATCAGTGTCAGGAGTGTGTCAGTGTCAGCCTGAGGTGTCAGTGTCCACGCAAACAAGCCCAAGAAGAGGTGGGAGGGGAATGTAACAACAACAACAACAAACACAAGTCAGCCATTTTTCCCTCCTGCTCCAGCCTCCTCCTTCACCATCTGTGTCAGAGAAGCTGCGGGTGCCACCGCCGGCTAATAAGGCAATCAGAGATGGAAAAGATGCTGACACGGCGGCTTTCGAGCGTCACTCAGAACAAAAGAGGAAGAGGAGAGGGAGGGCGAGAGGGATGGGGAGGGGATTAGGATGGGGGTGGAGGTGAGGTGGGGGAACGTGTCTGTTGTGGTTGTCAGTCAAAAACATAAGCCCACTTTGTGCTGTCAGGGAGGATAGGGAAAGTTTTAAAAAGAGAGGAGAAAAGATGTGTTTGGCCCAGTGAACAAGAGGTGTGTGTGTGTGTGTGTGTGTGTGTGTGTGCGTGCGCTTCAATGTGTGTGTATCTGACAGAAAGAGCACAAGTTAGACGTGCACCCAACAAACTAAGCAGGCAATGTCAGGAGGGAGAGCGTAGTGTAATTTCTGCCATGTGTTTGCATGTTTGTAGGTATGTGAGAATGTGCGCGCGTGAGTGTGTGTGTGTGTGTGTGTTTTAGGCGTGTGTGTGTCACAGTATGTCAGGTGCAAGAAGGGATGAAATGTGGCTGGTGGGGGGAAAGCAAAGCCATCTGCGTCTGGAGAGGAGCCTGTCACTATTGTTTTGCCCAGGGTCCAGGACTTCCTGCTGCAGACAGGTGACATCACAGTAGGACATTCCCCTCGACTCCCAAACACCCATCCACACACACACACACACACACACACACAATCACACACACACGCACACCTCCATCCCATCCAAGACGAGACGCACTGTGTGCTATCCACACAAACAACCAAACATACACACTGCTTAGGGAAATATTTAAACACAAGTTAAAACCAATTTGACAGGAGGAAACAGTAAAGCAAACACACACACGTATGGACAGACACACACACACACACAGTGCTTCAGATCAGAAAACATAGGAGAGAAATACGACAATTCTGAATGTTTTTCAATGTAAAAGTGCATTGAGTGTGAAGTCACTGCTGTTTATCACTAAATATGTCCGTTACTTTTATTGATATATATTCATTACTGCTGTCAAACACATCTTGACCATGTCTGGGAGTTACCATGAGACCAAGTAAGCTAACTTTACCAGGAGTCTGCGCGTTCTCCCTCTCACACACGACCACGTCCGGACACAAGCGCACACTTTCCCCTCTAAAGCTTCTTCATTTATTCATGTTGTCTCGGAGAGGAGGGCAATCCCAGCTCTCATTTGCAGTGCTAATGTCCAATTCCAGCAGCTTTCACCCTGCTGATTTACCCCGCGTGGCCGAGCGCCGTCGTCTGAGCGGGGCCGACAGCGAGGCTCTCTCACACCGTTTAGCAGCCCTTCAAAATGGGAGCTCCGGCGTGGCAGTCTTATTTCTCTCTCCCGTTTCGCTTTGTCACCGGCCCCTCCATTCCCTGCCACTCACCTCTGATGGCTTTGGACAGGCCTGATCAGTGTGTGTCATTGACCTGTGCACCGAGCATGAGTGTGTGCGTGTTTCGGTAGAGCCACAGAGAGAGAGAAGGCTGTAAATAAAATGACATTATTATTTCCTCTGTCCTATCATGTAGAAAAGCCAATTATGGTAATGCTTAGTATGTCAGGCAATCTCTCTCTCTCTCTCTCTCTCTCTCTCTCTCCTCTCCCCCTTCCTCTTCATTCCTGCTTTTTTCCTCTCACTGGGATTGTCGTGGCTGTCGTTTCAGAGAAGCCGACTCTCTCTGGACGACTCTGGACTACACACACACTCACACACACTGAGGCAAGCTGGCACAGACCAACATTCCCAACTCAGCCTCGACATAACAACCAGCTACAACTATTACAGCTCCTCCAGTAGTGTAAGAAATAAAGCAATGTGCAAGGGGGACGTCAAAAATACTCCAACTTGTGTATTCATAACCCAACAGAGGGAAATATTCTCAATTATCAAAAGTAAGGTGAAAGTGACCTCTGTGTTACGTGGATTTGGTTAAATTAAATGCATAAATAAGAGAGATGCTACAAAGAGACAGGATTTTGCGTCTGACTCTGTAAACTGAGTTTCATCGCAAATATAATATAGTTTGTAAATTAAAAAATAAGGAACATACTGCAATGAAAATATAAAACAATCACATACTTGGGGGACAAAGTTTGTCATATTTTCTGTTGTCCGTGTCTAATAGTGAATTAACTAACTTTAACTATTGAGCGAACGAGCTACAACAAGGCTGAGACGCAACAACAAAGTAATTAGTGCGTCCAGCTGTTCAAACATTTTTTTTACTATATTTACTGGAGACGAACATGAAAGCGCTGTGGAACAGAAATACATCACGACAGTACTTAAGTAAGCATACTTGTTTACGTTCCACCTCTGGGATTCTTATACAATCCTGCAGGAGTCGTCATTAGCGACATTGTTTGAGAGGAGCCAGATCGTTGGCCAAATCATAAAAAAAACACAAAAAAATAGCCCAATTCATTTTAAATAATAGAGCCCAGAAAGCCTTTCTCTGATTTATGACTGTGGACGTCTCGAATATATCGCAGAGAGAAATTCAGGTGTGTTTTATATCCGTGCCGCGCTGCTCAACGTTGCCATGAACACCACGTAGGAGCCAAGATTAAAACCGCAGCGTGCTTGACCAGACACGTAAAAACCTACCGAACAGTTTCCTGTCCCCACCCCCTGCCGCCCACATGGCACCGTCAACCATATGGCTCAACGGCTCCGAGGCTTCTAATAGCTTGTGTATCGGACAAATCCACCTTCTCGGCTTCCACCGCTCTTCAGGCGGTGGAAAACAAAACAGTGTGTGTGGGCAAACAAAACGGTGTTCCAGACGGATTTCGGAGCAGCGTTACAAAATTTCCTCTTCCTGCAAAAAGTGACTTCACTGGACCCCAATATGAAGTTTAAAAGAAAGTTACGATTACATATTTATTCTTGCTTATAATTGTCTTGTGCTTACAGTCGGTAAAATTCATGGTTATGTGGATTGAAGGGGAAACTACATGATTTATTTTCTAAAATTTTCTGTCCTTCACACTACTTCTTCCTGCTAATAATCTACTGAAATGAATCATAGAAAACATTTGACTTATCTGTGAAAAGAAAAGTGAGAGAGGCAAAGAAAGAAAGTCAGAAGTCAGAATGATGGCAGCTCACTGGAAATCAGTGCTTTTCCTCCGCGCTGATTTGAGAGTTTCACCTCTTTTCTTTTTTCATTTCCCCCCCGTTTGTCCGTGTCTCCCCCCGTGAGCCAGCTTTGACACACCCTGACAATAGCTGTGGTCTATAAATCACATTTCCCTGGACCGTCAGCACATGCTTGTTCTGAAATGAAACAACAGCCATTAGATCATAGGCACCACAGATTCCAGGCCTCTGCCAAGCACCACAGCCAAAAATCCTCACTCCAGTCCAAGCCGTTTGTTTATAGACCTAACACAGACACTGCATTACTAACTCTAATTAAGGATGATGTGACTGAGATTTACTTTTCTTTTATTATTACTCCATATTATGTCTGCCGTGGACACAAAATTCATATTTGAATATTAGTGTAAAATATTAGTGTAGTATAATATATCCCCGTTGTCACGCGCTATTATAAATTCTTAGTCTGTGTGGCAGATCTAAACATCTGTAACTATGCAGTTTCTTTTACGGATCCTATTTTGGTTCAGCCGGGATGCGGTGACCTGCTGAAATTATGAAAAGAATAGATCAAAATTTACATGCTAAAAAAAAATGTTCCTCCAAATTCACCTGCATCGCCCCTGACAGTGGCGCTTACCCCGACCAAACAACAGCTGTTCCCATCGCCTAGCAACAACCAGTTGATGGATGACCCCAAAGATGGATAATTACCATAAATCACAATGGTGGTGTGGAGAATAGAAGCAGAAAATCTTTGTAGGCAAGAAAAACAGGATGAGCCACGGTTTTAAACTTGTGCATGTGACGTTCAGGCCAACTTTGCTGCTCCTAAATTTGCCATACAAGGTCGTGAGTAATTTTCACTGTGGGTATGAACTTTTATCCCGTTTTTTTTTTTTAGAGAGTTTCTTGAGAGTGGCGGGTGTTTTCGGTTGCCAGAGATGATATGAATAGAGGCTGTAAAATGAAACCCGACGACATGACTCATGGGACAAAACCTGTCCTCAGGAGCAGCGAGGAAGAAAACAAAGAGGCAGGAGGAAGGAAGAAAGGAAACAGCAAAGAATGAATGATGGCAACAGTGATGGGTTTAGTGTGGCGGAGAAACGAAGGAGAGGAGGAAGAGGAGGAAGTGTGTGCATAGACACGTACGCGGTGTGTATGCACTGTGCTGTATATGTTTGAGTGATAGGGGTGAAATACAGTGAGGGAGAGTGAGCGGAGGAAAAAAAGACAATAAAAAGAAAAAATGAGAGGGCACGGGGCCAAAATGGGGTCATAACCTAACCAGTTCGGTCTAGCTGAGTCCGGTTGCACAATAAGCCATCAATCAACCTTCTCCATGCTGTCAGCCCTCCTCTCAATTCACAGAGGTCGTCCACTTTGTACACTTCTGAAGAACAAAACAGAGACAAGAGTGAGAGGGAAAGACAACAACATACGTACGAAGACGGGCGTACGTGCCTGAAGGCCCACACACGTCTGTGAATCTGATCCTCTCTGCGGGAAAGAAGCATCCTTAACCAATTGGTGTCTCACACATTAGGGCGCATGCATGGAGACACACACACACACACACACACACACACACACTTTATTCTTCCATCAGCTCCTCTCGACCTGTATCAACTCCGGGACGAGACTCACAAAAACAATCCGGCATAAACGTGACACAACCCAGAATGCAGGAACGCGGGATTTTGTAAAAACAGGACCTCGGGGACCCGGCTTACATCCCTCATTCTTTTCCAACGTGCACTCACACACAAAGAGATCATAAAGTTAAAATCATGAAGTCACTTCAGGGAAATGAATGAATTAATTAGACGATTTGCCATAAACCCTCGGGGTAGGAGTCTGCTCAGGACAATGAAATGTCCCCAAACATTTCCATGCTTTTAACTGCATGTGTCGCCAGGGAAATTCCAGCAGTTGTGCATCATCAATCCATTATCCTTTATACATCACCACACTTTCTTTTTCATTCGGCCCATTTAAATGGATAGATAGCGCTGAAGTCTGGCGCCCCATTAAACAAAGTTCTCCTGCATAATTGTAACACTATTTCAGAATTGATTCAAGCATGATGAATAGCAAAGGGCATTACAGATACATTACAGACCCACACGGCAGTCTGGAGCGGTTTTGTGCTCGTGCGGTGTGTTTTTTTCCCTCCCCTCCGCGCTAACCGTGGCAATAAACTGACAAAAGAAGAAAATGATTGAAGGAGGGAGCGAGAAGAGAGGGGTGGGAAGAAGGGATTAGGGGTTGAAAAAAGGGGTCCCAAGAGGATGTCAGTAAATTACGCACTGGGCTCTCAAAGTGGACGAGTATCAGCAGCCATAACACCCTAATTGTGTCTGGGTGTCTATGCACGTCTGTGTGTGGGTGTGTAAATGCAAAGGCTATGAACTGCATCGCACTGAGAGAGAGAGAGAAAGAGAGCGAGAGAGAGAGAGAGAGAGAGAGAGAGGAAGCAATCCTTCAACAACGCACAATATCAGACTGCAGACAGACAATGAATGGCTGGAAGGTTCTGGAAACAGAGATGAGAGAAAAGACTGCCTCCCTCACATTTCAGCTTCAGCGACGCCTCCCAAAGTGCCCTCCATCTAACACATACACAGACACACACACATAAATGGCACCATAACTCCATATACGCAATCAATCTCCGCTATGAAGACACATCCATCTTCAGTAATGTTAATGGGAGGGTTTGTGGGTTGGAGGGGTGGAGGACAGGGGTAAAACTGAGGGTATGTGACTGCAGAGCTGACCCCAGAACAGCGTGAGGTAATACAGGCTGTGTGTACTCCACTCACACACACATAAAAGAGGGAAGAGTAGCGTGTGTGTGTGTGTGTGTGTGTGTGTGTGCGTGTCTGCTTGTCTTTGCCTGTATGCATGTCTGCGTGCCAGGAGGTCAGGTGTGTGCGTGCGTCAGCGTGTGTGGGAGAGAGACTGATGCCTGTCAGCCTGCATCTGGCACTGAAAATAAATTAAGCTCATGAAGACAAATGAAGGGGTGGAGGGGGATCACCACAGCCAGCGTGAATAGGAAGAGGAAAAACGGGAGGCAAAGATAATGAAGAAGAAGAAGAAGAAGAGAGCGAGATTGTGTGTGT